>MEHQ01002416.1:6314-24783 GCA_008828725.1 Saccharina japonica
CTCCTCCCCCACTACGGTTCTTGCCTTGATTTTTATCGCGCAGAGGGTTCAGCATTCCCAACGCTCTTCGATTTTCATCGAATTTTTGCTAACTCACGCTCTCGCGCTTTCCGCTAGTCAAGATATTTTTGCAAGAAAAAGTCCCTACGAACATGCACTCGGCGGGGCTCGAACTTGCGACCTTGACGCTAACAGGCTTCGTGGCTACCTGCTAGCCTACCGGGGCGACCGGTCGTAGTGTGTACTTAATTCTGGCCCAAAAAAGACCAGGTGTACCTTGTTTTGGCTAAAACCTTTCTAGAAAAAAACAAATTCGCACAGCGGTCGGTCTGCACGTCACACTGCTGCTGCTGGTGTGAAAAGCGACAAGCCTGCTTTTTTGCGTGCATGTGCAACGAGCAACAGACCGTGTGCCTTGGAAATGTCGAAATTAATTGGGTTGGGGGTTGGCAGTATCCGTGGGTGCGTGCAAATCACGGCAAGGCTGCTCTACGTACACCCTCCGCACGCACAGCGGTTGCACCGCGAGCAACCTCCGAGAGCCGACGCAGTGCTGGTGGATAGTTTGGAATGCAAATACTCTCGGGGACTCGGGGATACATATAGGAACACAGACAGGCTTCGTTCGAAGCAAGAATACCGGAAAGCAAGCGAGGGCTTACCGAAAAAACTGCTGCTTGCTGTTGGGAACAAGGATCCTCTGCAAACTCCACTTGCACTGGTGAATGTCTGCCGTCCTTAGCAGGAGGAGGGGGGACCACTGCCCGTCTCCGCGCGAGGGCAACAGGAACAACCGCAGATCTAATTACTCCAGTCCCCGAGACCACTTGCGAAATGGTGCCCCTCGCCCGGAAACAAGGGGAAACGGAAAACCAATGGGAACGAATACGGTACTTGTACGTCGTACGACGTAAAAGGAAGACCGAAAATAAATGTATGGGGTTTCGACTTATGAAGGATGCATGAAACCGTTCATTTTCGACGATGATCCGTAGTAGCAAAGCTTGTCATCCGACTATGCCCGGTAAAGGCTCGGGGTGCATGTGGAACCCAGTGCGTCAAGAGGCAGCACTCTCACCCCTTGCAGACAACAATTTTCCCATAGCTGGTACGAGTAATTTGCCTGGACTAAGACTAAAATACTAGGTTTTAGTGTGGAACACCCGACGCACCCTTGACCGCGCACGTTTTTCTTTCCTCGTGACATGTTGCCCATTTGTATTTAAATTCGTCGATCAGCAGACACGTGCCAACTGCAAATCTGAGGATTGCACTGCAGACCATGTCACAAGCCACACAACTTCCAATATAGTACACGGTACTTTCCGCTCGTATCGAGCAACCGATGTCGTTCGTCGTGTCGTCGTTCAGAAAAGTGAAACCGTCAAAAGACTTAAAAGGTCTAAAATTGTATTTGTAACGATTTGGAAGGATTATGTAACAGGGGTACCGATTCTACAGCCCCCGGGAGGTTTTCTCAGCTTCTCACTTTTCGCTGAGGTACTCACCGACGTCCCTCTGCGATCCTACTTGACCTTTGCTTGAACAATGCATCTCGTAAGGTATGCTGTGTCTGCAGCAGCCACCCTGCTGGGCCTGGCAAGCTGCGATGCCTTCTACGCTGGTCGATTAAGCGTCCGGTCTGGAGCGTCTGAATTGATAGTGTCATCGGGCGACAAGGCTTGCCAGGTGCGACTGCATGTTTTCCTTGGTGCATGGTTGCCTCGTCTAGTGTACATGCTGGGGTAGCTTCTGTGTGCGTGCTCTGTAGTGGGGTGCGTTGAGCTTGCCGAAGGTTGTGGTGTGTGCGTCTTTATCTCGAGCTGAATACGAGTGCAAGTAGTGTGCCGTACCAGTTCCAATCTGTACGGTGAAACCTGCTCGAACCTGTGTCAGGATGGCCACAGCATCACATGATCACCTTGAACACTGAACTTGCCCTGAACGCTCTTCGTATGCGACGTACATATGATATCATACGGTATAGTTGGCTCGCCAGGTATATATCTATATCGCATCGACGGGTACCCTCACTTACTCTGCGTGCTGCTGTGTCGTACAGTAGTACTGCTGTACTGCTCTATTACTAGTTCAAAGCCCGCCGGAAGTAGGCGAGGCAACCTGGTATGCTTGTCTCGGCAGGTGATCCATGGAGACCCTATACCCCAATCTACACAAGTTACCAGGACGTAATATATACCAGGTACCTGGTACGAGGGACTGCTGCTACTTGTACTCGCAGCTATTAATAGTACGACTGTACTGTAGAACAATGTAGGACGACTGGTGCCGCGTTGTGTCATGAGGGACACTCATTGCGGTGGTATTTCACCAGCTGCATGCACCGTCGGCCGTAGTACAGCAGGATGCCATGACTGCTACCAGGTACGTACGTAAGGCCCGTCAGTTTGATATCGACCGATAACCCCAATCAACCAATCAATGATTTTTTAAGAACTACTGCTGTACTTCTGCTGTGTACGCACTTGTACTCGTAGACTGATGTATGATGGGTCCCATGAACGAAAATCAGTGCGGTGGGATTACACCAGGTGATCTGCATGCAGCGTACAGCAGGGCAGGGCCACGACCTACCTGGTACTCCTACTAGTAATTGGTGGTAATGAGGCGCGACCTCGAGTACCTGCAGTAGTCAAATCTGCGATGCATCACGCTGGGGGGATACTGCTGTGAGCTGAGTGCCAAAACACGAACGAACATCTACGTATACGTGCCGTTTGGGTTATTTCTTGAAACAAAAAAAAACAACAGCATACAGCAGTAGTAGCAGCAGCAGCAGCAGCAGCAGCAGCAGCAGCAGCAGCAGCTGTGGCGGCCGCAGCAACAACAGCAATGGAACGGCAGCAACAGTAGCAGTAGTATGACACATGAGGCCAGGGCCAGCGTCACTGTATACGCTCGGCTTGTCGGTCTAGCCCTTGAACCCTCTGTACTCGTACTCAAACTGTTGTGTACACGTGTCTCCTGGTTCCCATTCGGCATAAATTGAAGAAAGCTGGGTTGTGTTCGGTAAGGGCCCGTCTTAACGAGCAAATAAAAAATGAAAATAAAAAATGAAACTAAAAACGAAAAGCAGAACTAAAGAATAATCGAGCCTCATTGGTCAAACAGCAAAAAACAGCAGTAGAGATCCCGAAAACTCAGTTTTTTTTTTTCGTTTTTTTTTATTGCCAGAGGTTTCTTTTTTAATGAAAGGGGTGCAATATTATCTGATTATGGGATATCATCGCCAAGAGGAACATAGGATGACCTGTTCGCAAGCGCACGGTGGGTGGAGTAGTGCGTGGGGCTGCTGCAGGGCTTGTGCGCCATCAAAGCCAGCATATATCGGTAGGGTATAACCAAGCTGTGCCTATGCAAGAAACCAGAGGGTCAGGAGGTGGCTGTGGCGATATATTTTGCGATGGGGGTGCCAGAGAGCGGCCCGATGTCTGCCGACAAACGGCGAGGACCCAAACACAACTTCCAGGGCCTTCCTGAGGGAGCGGGTTGGACCACGAGCACCGCCTGCTCTCAGGGGTGCCTCGCGCGTGCGAGTTGGGTTTGTCCAGCTGCGTCGTTGGGTGCATTCGCCGCGAGTCCATATGCGGTGGCGGTTGAACTATTCCGTGATTCAAAAAAGAAGTTGCACCGCGAGTTTTTGCGAGCATTTTCGTTTTTTTTTTCAGATAAAGTTGGCTGTCGTTTGGACTCAACTGCGTTTTTTTAATAAAAAACAAAAGGCTGTTCATCATTTTCATTTTTTTTTTCATTTTTTATTTGCTCGTTAAGACCCACCCTAAAACTCCAGAAACAAAAACCTTGTGATGATTCAAGTTCCGATTTATGTGCCTGTAAAAAAACATGGCCCTGTGACCTTGTTTGAAAACGCACGTTGCCGCGCCTATTATCGTAGCAGGTGCCACCACAACTACTGCTGTACGGCATTACAGCAGAGCTTCTCCTTCCCCTCATCAGCAGGAGAGTGGGCCTTACAATACCACCTACATCATAGAACTCCGAAAACAGAAAAAAAAACTCATCGCTGTGTTGCGCTGTGACGTATTTTTAAAATTTTGTAAGAAAAACGTTATGGTATTTTAATTTACGTCCCGAAATTAAAAAAAAGGCATGTGTGCCTGTAAAACACACGTTGCCGCACCTAGCTCGACCAACTCTGAACGAGTTGAAGCGATACCAGCACGAGAAGACTTCGTTAAAAAGTGTGCGTGCACAGAGTCCGACGGGACTGGCGTTGGTGCCGTGTACGTTGAATGCGGTGTACACACGTCGATGTTGACTGGCGCAAACACACACAAACAGAGGAAGTCGGCAAACACCACCCTAGATGGGTTTCTACGGAGAACGCAAGCCTCTATGAAGAGGCTTTTTTTCCATGGAAAACCAAGAAAAAAAGGCTCGCGCTACGCGCTTCGCGCGCCTCATTATAATAGTACCCTGGTAGGTGGGAGATACGTTATCATATGTACCAGGAATGGCACAAACAGGCAGTGCGGCATTATGTGGATATCGAGCCGAGATGCGAGGTCCCAATCTACACATATTTCGAAGTATAGTCGTATTTATTGTAGTATATACGTACCAGTCTTTATTACGTACAGGGACTGCTAACACTCGTACTCGTAGTCGTATAGACTAAGGCAGTACGTGGTACTGGTTTTGTCGCTCTCGTAATTTTCACCAGGTGCCTGGTGTGTATTTTAGACTGCTTTTATAAGCTGTACCATAAGGAACCTCACTCTACACTGTACGCAGTGCGGCGGGATGGCAGTAGGGCAGTGGGCCACGAACTAGGGCGTACACCACACAAGTATCGAATGACATCGCTTGCATACCGACCGAAGACCCTCTCGTCTTCTCGTCTTACGACGCTGTTTGTGGTTTACCCTTCCCTTCAATTTCCAACTCCAACCTTTCAACTGTATCCACACCCATCGACGTCCCCGCCTTCTCGTGCATCGCTGCGCCTGTTTACGTATTTACGCCCCGTCTCTCCCCTCCCCTCCCCTCCTCTCCCCTCTCGACGACAAGCAGCGACAACAGCCGAGCGCACGAACGTTATCGCGATCAGCATCATCGAGCCGCACGCTGAGCATGTCCGGTTTCGGGGGGGGCAAGGCCAAGAAGCCTAAAGAAACGCCTCCCAAGCTCACCTCTGGAGAGTCGGTCGCCAGGACGGCGCTGAAGGAGTACAACCAGATAAAGAGGGATGGGGGGACGGTGGCGAAAGTTCACGCCAGGCTGAAGGGCACCGAGGATTGGTTCCCTGTTGGCAGCGTGAGTTTAACAGCAATGCCGAGATGATGTTGATGATCATGATCATCGTGATGATCATGATGATGACGGTGATGATGATGATGATGATGACGATGCTGGTGATGACGATCATGATGATCATGATCATGATGGTGATGATTATGAGGATGATGACGATGTCCTCACATTAGCTAATTTCCCTGAAATCTCGCTCGTGGTACAAAACAGGCTAAAACAAAAAGCGTCTCGATGAAAGAAAACAAGTACAACATGATTCGCGCGCAGTACGTACCAGTAGGCGAGGGAACGGTACTATCGAACCGTGGTACGTATGATATCCCGTTTCACTTTCAACCAAATGATACCAGGCACATACCCACGGTATATTTTTTATATGTACACCCGAACAAAGAGAAAGCGAAGTACGAAGGGAAACAACAACAAAAACGGAAAGGAAAGGAAAGGAAAGGAAAGGAAATGATGACCAAATAAACTACACGTAACAAACATGCGCTCAGGGCGCAGGCCGAGTCCCGAGGGAGCAAGGTTTCTGTTTGCTGGTATAAACGATCACACGATCAGTCTTATGATGTATTGCGTTATGGTAGTACAACTCCTTTGGGTGTAGTTCGGGTACTACTGTACTACTGTATGTAAATGTACCACCCCCTAACGTACTCAGCAGAGCCGGGTTGCTATTTTTCGTTTGGCCTGCGCTTATACACGTAGTCGATTTTGTTGTGTCCGTTTTCAATTATGAAGTCCAAAACAGGTTGTAAACCCTAGCGTTGGATATTATATCATGTATACCTGGTATCGTTTTTTTTCTGATACATGGAAGCATGGAACTTTGGGTGCATCATGTAGAACGCGTTCTGCCCTCCACGTGCTGACATTCCCGTACCTTATGCTTACACTGAACGAAACGTTTCCACACCTTAGACAGATCACGATCTATCTATGGACAGATAGATCGTCTAGTTCCTCACCTGCCGTTGTGAGAGGTTGTACAGAAACACGTGTTAGATAGTGCAGATTATACAGGTCCCACCCGGCAACATGAGCTAGATCGTACAGATCATACAGATCATACACGATCGGGTATAGATCTGCCTTGAAACACCTACATCATCAAGTTGGACTCGATGATCTGTCAATGATCTGTCCAAGGTTCGAGAGTTTCTAAGCTTAGCAGTACCCCTGGTATCGACTATCGGAATCGTACATATCGAATTGGTGTTTCGTGTTTCGGCTCGTGTCACTTTCAACTCAATTATCGTTCGATGCCCAGCACCACAGTATACTGTAATCAATATATATATATATAGGCCCACACCGTCGGACGCTTTCCTATATATAATCACAATCCTATTTACACCAACGATCATAGCAGCTGGTTTATCTCGCACACCGGGGAGAGTACAGACGCCGAGCGGTGCGCGTGCACGAAAACTATTTCGACGAGATCGTTCCAAAGCCGATATTTTCGCTGTGTGTATCCCTTAAGACACGATTTGCCCTTGCTTTGGGGAAAAATCGTCCACCATTACTCGTGAAAAAAAGGAGGTCCATACAAGGGGGGGATGTTATCAAATATCCTGAATACAGCATACGGTACAGTAGTTCGTTATCCCCTCTGACGTCCTATTTAAGCGGGTTGTAAAACGGGGGTTATATGACAAGGAGGTGCCTCCACAAAACAAGCCTCCCTCGCATCTCGCGAGGAGAGAGCTCAATAGATAGAAAAGAGTGTGGGGGTGGGAGTCGTTTTCGTAGAGGACCCTTCACTCTCTGGTACATACGTAGCGTTCTTGGTTTTGTATTCCCGAACGTCAGCCATATGAAGACCATCCATGATGGCAGGTCTCGTAGACCAGTCGTTGGTTGACGTATCTTCATGGGTGGCATTTGTTATAAGAGGTTGACGGTGTTTACGTACGCACCCTGTCCTCCACAGCAGTAACCCCTTCAAAGCTTCGCCATTTTTGGGGGGGAAACTACTTGGAATTGGTGTACGTTGAGTTTTGCGGTAGTAAAACTACTTGAATTAGTGTAGGTTAAGCTTTGCGGTAGTAATAAAAGTGTGAACCCACTTCCGCTGCTGTCCGCTGTTGGGGCGTGGCATACTATTTATACTACAGACTTTGTCAAAGTGTGCACGGAGGCGGGGAAGCCAGCGGAGAGGACCCAGGGGCAAAAAACGCCTTATTCTAGCTCGTTTGCTGCTGGAAAACAGTCCGTATAATAATTCCCAAAAGGGGGATTGTATACCATTTGCTACAGTACGGTGGTACTACAAAACATGTCCTCTACTTTAATTCCAAGTGTATTTGTTCCCAATGGGTTCTGACCCGCTATGTACTGCTGCTGTCCGCGGAATGACACGGCATACAGGTGTGCACGGAAGCGGGGAAGACAGCAGAGGGAACGCAGGGACAAAAACGCCTGATTCTCGAGCATGCGGCTGAGATGTACGACCAAATGAGATCGGGAGCGGGAGTTACACTTGTCTTGGAGGCGGGGTACGCGTCGGAGCCAGGGGGCGACATCATCGTGTGCAAGGTCGGTGTTGGTTTTTCTTGTAGAGGGAGGGCGAGGAGTGAAAAGAGAGGGGGACGCATTCGCGAGTTTTTTTGTTGCACTGGTCACATTTGCCGCACTGCTTTGTTGTTCATACTTGAGCCGTGCTGCAGTAGATGTTGCACTTCAAGCCCAAACTATGTGCTGAGGACCATAGTAAACCAGACCAAATATTGTCAGCAAAAACAGGTAAATATGTAGGCTTTTGTGTGTACCATATGTCCTATTTACTAGTATTACTAGTATTATATGATATTTACTATGGTCCCCCGTAATAGTAGTGAGTATTACAGTAGTACAGTAGTATCCCCCTCAGGAGCTATCGTATACGCAATACCTTTGCATCTGGTGTGTATTTGCATATTTTGACTTGCAAGTCCATGTGATGTGTTAGCGTGTATGTCGGGCTTAGCTTACTATATGTTGGGTGACGCGCTATCAGTACACAGTTCCTCACGTGACTAACCTCAAGAAATGTTAGGTGCTACCCCTACTACTAATAGGAGATCGCCTACATACCCCAAGATTGGGTGTTACAGCTCTCGCTAGCAACTCGCGCTTGTATATACTTATACCTGGTATACACAATCATTGTGTGCGCTGGTTTACACAAAAAAACACACATACACACACATCGGAGTATTTCGGCCAGAAGACGCGGATCTCCCAATCTTCAAATTTTGCGTAGGAACTCCGGGCTGCGTAGGAACTCCGGGCTGGGAAGGGCCCCTACCTGTGTCTACCGCAAACAGCGTTGGGTTCGCATATATAGGGGTACGTTCGTGTTTCAGCGCTCGGTTTTTCCAGAACGGGGAGGTTTTCCAATACCGGAAAGGGCGATTTCGGAACGGTCTGGTCGAGAGAGAGCCTTCCGAAAATAGAATGTTGGAATTTAGCACCCGTACCCTTGTCGAGATAACGTGCGCTGGAAAATGAGCGTCGCACCCCTGTGTCAACTCAACGCTTTAAACCTCTTTACCTCTTTACGGTATACCTATTTACGGCATACCTCTTCACGGTATACCTATTTACGGTATACCTCTGTACGGTATACCTCTTTACGGTATACCTCTGTACGGTATACCTCTTTACGGTATACCTCTGTACGGTATACCTCTTTACGGTACACCTCTTGACGGTATACCTCTGTACGGTATACCTCTCTCGGCGGATATGTAAGGACCAGAGTATGTGTGGATATTTACACACAAACGGTAAATTGTAGGCAGCCGTGTAAAGACGCGTGCGTCGACAGAGGTACAGTAAAGGTATACCTTTTTTTGGCTGAAAAATTTCTGAATGGTAAGGCTTCTCGAACCCAAACTCGTCGTTTGTTTTTCATTAATTCTCTATGTGTTGCAGTAATGTTCATTGTACGAGTTGTATGTGTTGCAATATTGTGCATTGTATATATGGTTAGGGCATTTTAATTTATTTTAATTATTTCTCCCCCCACAAATAGACGCACACTTCCTGAATGCTACAGCCTCAGATTGTGTCCCCCTCATACGGGATATACACCCTACATGAGGACATATAAAATCCGCAAGTACGCGCGATCGAAGTATTACACTCAGCTAGCAAAGATGAGCTTCGACGAAATCTTCGAGCTCACAGTTGTTTTATTTTTTTATTTTTTTAAATATATGGTTAGAGTATAATATATGAAACGCATGGGGCTATCCATCGGGTATATAGCACTTTTAGTTCCCTCCAAAATCAGTTTTTGGTCAAGGTAAAGAGCTCCTCAAGTGACCACCCTTAGAAGGCAAGTACATGGTGCACCTCTAGACTACCGTGAAGCATGCTTCTAAACTAGAATCTCGCTTCGCTCGAAACAGTGCAATAGATTCAATATTTTCTACAGGAAACACTTCTGGGGCAGATAGATCGTAAACAAATTTATCGATCCCTCGTATCATACCTGTATGAGCTGTATCTTTCATGGTAGATGTGTTCCTGGTCTGTATGGTCTGGCTCACGTTGCTGCGTGGGAGCGGCATAATCTGCACGATCTATTATTATAGGGTTGGGTCTGTACTACAGTACGCATACAGATCCTACTTTGACTTTATTTTGCAAAGGTAAAACGGAACCAATTGCTGAGAGCGCCTTCGTAGCGTGGGCATACTTGAAGTGTAGGCGGAATTCGACGCGAGTCGACGAGGGAAGAAAGTGTCAACATATTTTCGCGATAAAAAATGAAAGGCACGTACCGTAGTAGGGAGGGAGGAGAGAAGCGCCTACTTGATGACTCCGGATCTGAGTTACGATTATGACGTATGTAAGAGGGAGAGAGAAAGGAAGGGCAAAGATAATAAAAGGGATAGAAAATAAATACTTGAAGTACATAAATACAGATCCCGCACAGCATCTCATAACGGCAGAGGCCAGGATCTACATGATCTATCTGTAGATTATCTGTCCAATGTGTGCAACTGTTGTAGGAAACAGATACCCCACTAATAGTTTGCGAGTAATAGCTGACCGTGCGACTCATGGCCCAATCAAAACCCATCGATATCGCCGGTGCCGTGGGCGCTTCCGTTTTGTTTTTAGTTTTTTTTTTGTAAGTAAGACGAAGCCAAATAGCGCCAGCCGACTATTAATAGTCAACTGAAGTCAGCTAGCCAACGAATAACTAGCCTGGAAGCCCAGCCAAGGCATGCCATACTCTCAGGCCTACTCTTCGGACCGTACAGCCGGGAGGGACATTTTGACGAACCCAACGACGAAGGAGTATTGATAGAGCACCGACCAGACCAAGGGTAGGGGATGGTTACATTACTCTCCGAACCACCACAGTCTAACGACTTGAACGAAGCGCGCCCCAACATGATACTATCCATGCCGCTGCGCGCCGACACTAATAATAAACGGTTCGGAGGTTGGTAAGGCCGCACACACATAAGGCGCATGCAGTGCATGTTGCCTGTATACTTGAGAAACGAGCAATAAGAACGGCAAGCTGGCATGTACTGGAAAATAGAATCGAAATCCGGGAGACGTTATATATACTGAAGCACAGCAGCAGCAGTGGAGAACGCACCCATTCTCAAATATGGAATCGAGACTGGACCAGCTTTCCTGCTTCATAATAGGTGCCCGGCAGTGCACAGCACCTTTATCTACGTCTGGACTGTTTTGGTTGCGTTTTCTTGACCCCTCGTAGAAGGTTATCAATAGTTTGATAGGAAGTATGCACACCTGGGACAGATAGACCATCAACAGATCATCGATTCCCGCTTTATGATCTAGATCTTTAAAGGCAGATATATTCCCGATATTGTATATATGATCTATATGATGTGTATGATCTGTATGATCTGTATGATCTAGCTCATGTTGCCGCGTGGGCGCCGTATAATCCGCATTATCTACGAATAGGACACATTTCCTGGCTTGGATCTGTACTATGCAGGTCCTGTACAGCCGCTCACGACGGCAGGTCAGGAACTAGATTATCTAGATGGTCGAAGTATTGTAGACAGATAGATCATTATCTGCCCTAGGTGTGGACTTATGTTAATGTGGTCCTTGACGCGCTACGATTGGCAGGCCAAGTACTCGGGAGAAATTGTGGGAGTCGCCCTGGACCCCCTTCCTTCTGGTCCGTTCTTCCGCGACGTGGGGACGGCTGGCTTCGCCAAGGACTCCTCGTCAGCAGCAACACTCATGGACAAGGCCAAGTAAGCACACCTGGGAATCGGCGCGAGATTATCCTTGTGGGATTTCAAAGAGAGGAAAACTATTCGACAAAACCGACCAATTTATGTAAAAGGGCGGAATATCGTAGGGATTATTTATTTTCTGGATTCGGGGACACGACATATGACGGTTACTACACCGTCGGCCTCTGGTTGGTTGGACTGACGGTTTTGACGATGAGTTTAGTAACCGAATTGCTGCTGTACCACGTATTTTACGACGCGGTGGCACCGTTGTGCTGCTGGTACATAGTTATACACGCTCACACGGACAGGCTCCGATAATTCAGGGTAGAAGAGCGCTTAACCCATTCCGAACTGAAAACAAAATGTCCCACACTAATTCCAGGTAGTTTGTCCCCAAATTCGTGGGATCAGTTCTTAAGTTCTTGAGGAATTAAGGCAGCCTCAGGGAACAAAACAGAATACCTGGTATTTCACAAAACAGTACGAACACGTATCATAGCTGGAGTACATCGTACAACTCAAACGAAGAAAAAAATCAAAACAGCGTGAGCGTGCACCAGATGCTTTTACTGTACGAAAACAAACGCGACCTGTGCACTTTTCCAAACTCATGGAACCCATGGCACTTTATCCCTTATGTACGGTAGTTCCCTTTCGGTGACTACGAGCTGGGCCAGCCATATAATGGTTTAAACGTCGGATTGGCCATGCCCCCATCAATTTTTCGAATTTGGACTTGATGTTTTGACACGGTGTAGTTCATGCACTCGTGAACAGGTTGACCTCCGGCCCTATGCATTATTATTTTTTTCCAAGAGGTATGACCGATCCAAAAACTCGAAAAAATACAAAAGCGACCAAAACTAGTAAAAAAAACGAAAAAAATCAATAGGGCCGAAGGTGAATGCCTTTGAACGTGCGATTCAAATCCGGGGTCGAAAACTTAGTGCAAAATACTCAAAATTGAGCGGGGCATCGCAAAAATGCCATTTTTTTCGTAATGACTTGACTAATGTATGGAAATCGAGTTTTGGTGATATCTCTTGATGGGTGGCGAATAGGGCAACGAGACTTTCATCGCTCTTCTCTGTGTCTTTAGCACTGTCTGTCAGTGATTTGTACTTCTCCACAACAGTAGAAGGACAATGTCGCTGCTAAGGTAACATAGCTGAGTACAGAGATAACATAGTAGCTGGTACGAATTACGCAAGTAAGTAGCCGACAGTATGGCACAGCAGTAACAAACGTAGGATACCAGGGGCAACTCAGTTCAATTACGTCGACACTACGTGCCGCCAAGTACTGTAAGTACTGTACGTAGGTAGCTATAGTAGGCCGTGACAGCAGCAGTAGCAGCAGGATATGCGCTCTACAGCAGCAGTAGTAGTAGTCGTACACATATGTATGTACGTATAATATGAATACAAGCACATACTCGCACGTATTGTGTCGTTGGTCGTATATACAAGTACGAAGTCGGTTCGTAGAAAGTGACGGTTTCATCAATAGGAAATGACAGTTTCATCCTCGGGAAAGTCTTACTGACAATCAGGGTCCCACGACCCCACGAGTACAAACGTCGTATATAGCAGCATGTAGATGACTTTTGTTTCTGTTTGTTCTCGGGGTCTTGCTTGTAGCTCGGGGTCTTGCTTTGTAGCTCAACGGGATGTATCGATCCACCAGGCACCACCACGCCCTGCCGATCACTCTCATCATCTGCCTCTCTTCCTGAGCAGAGCATCAATAATATCACATCAAAATCTGGAACTCGGGTCACCAGTAACACCATCTTCTTCTACAGAGCTGAGCTCTCATCATATCACAGAACCAGCCTAACCGCGGTTCGGCACTTGGCCTCTATCTGGCATCATACGCCAGTCACAAGCCAATCTACTTCAACACCTGTCTCTTATACACATCTATCTGGAACTCGGGTCACCAGTAACACCATCTTCTTTTTTTACAGAGCTGAGCTCTCATCATATCACAGAACCAGCCTAACCGCGGTTCGGCACTTGGCCTCTATCTGGCATCATACGCCAGTCACAAGCCAATCTACTTCAACACCCTTGGTCGGTATGTTTATTATTTATATTGCAAAAACGACTACCTTCGTGAGCTTAGCCCTGCCTGCAGAGTCGTGAACGGGCCACCACAGTCCTGCTTCGTAGATTCTGCTGAAGATCACAACGACATGTATATGCCTACCTGCAGGGGCTATACATTTACATGACGCATCATCTATTGACGGCGATGGCAGTATGGTCTTCGACAACAACATTGCTGGCGGAGAAGGAGGTAAGGGCCTGTTGCAAATAGGTGAAGTTTCAGTTTGGTCTGTTACAATGCGACACCATAAATATATAGCAACTGAGCTTGCGTAACTCTTACCGACTTGGTTTGCGCTAAGGGCATCACACTGACAAACTAAGCAGGAAAACCAGGCACCAGCTACATCCTGTGTAACAATGTTTTAGGTGCTGTCCAAAGGCCGACGACCGCAGGGACGACGTAGCGTTCCCACGAGATTTATGTACCTTTCGATAACTCGCTGTTCGACTTTATACACAATGACCTTGAATCCAAGACGAGATTTAGTACGAACAGGACTTTTGCGGGTGGGGTCTGCCCGAATTAAGTGTCCGGGATATGGTCGTTACGGTAGCTTGGCCATGATATCTTGTTGTGGGACGATCCAGGCTGCGCGCAATATTTCCTACATGTGTCGTGACTCGAAATAGATAATGTCCAAACTCTTGTCGACTATCGACGTCATGCAGGTCGTAGGTCTGGTATTTCACTGTATGTTGTGTCAGTGCTGTACTTGTTTGCGACCCAAACAATACCACCAGCGACCACATATGCGTATGGATGGCTGTCTGGGTAGTAATGTGGAGCAGGTCGGGAAGACGGATACTACGTTATTTTTTCTGCAGGTACCATCAGTGCGATGCAAGATGTATCCATCAATGCCACCGGCAACGCGTCGTTTGTCACAATGCTGCCACGAAGGCGGAGATGACAGCGGCTGCGGAATACGTTATTTTAATGCCAGGGCCGTTGGCGTTCTGGGAGACGTCGGATCTGTCAAAATTATGCTAACGACGTTCGTCACTGCTGTTCCATTGCCTGTCTGAAACACGTTCGAAAAGCGGACGCGGACGGAACCGACGGTGATAAAAAACATGAAGCTCCTCGGATATTCCGCATCGCGGATATAGAGATGGTGTATGGTGTATGGCGTTGGCCTTCGCGTTTATACATAATTATTTTGGTGGTAGGTTTTTGACGACCGTGTCCAGAATTGCGCCCCGATGGGTCACTGGTTTCGGCAGTTCACGAACGAAATGGTCGGAAACTGTTGTATAGCTGGTAGACATATACTTCCGTGGCTACTAATTTTCCTGTGACAACTGTTCATGATAAAATTATTCTCCTGACTTGCACTGCACCGACTCTAGTGAAAGTGCGTTTGGGTGATCATACAGGCTGTGGTTGTAACATATTCAATTCGTCCAAAACTTTTCAAATATCCGTTGTAAATCTTCAGGTGCCGTGTTCGCTAGTTTCTTCTCCTCAGTCAGACTTGCTGGGAACATCATTTTTAACTACAACTCAGCCGGCAGAGTCGGAGGTGAGATTGTTCATATATCTACGTGGTTTGGCGATTTTCTTTGAGTGGCCACAAGCGCGGTACGTTCAGGTATACACGTACAATGGTGACAACGACGATATTCTTTTCGTTTTGCCCGTATGCCCAATTGCAGCCCAACCCTTTCGTCAGGTTCGCTAGTCCGTACGAAAAAGAGCAAACACGCACTACATCAACGTTGTTTCTCCGTCGACGAATGCTTCAGCTCTGTCGGCAAAGCTGGTGCCTGCTGCACTTACGGTGCTACAGACGACTCGAGCACGGTACTTCTATGCCCATCACGCCAATACTGTAGGGTAGAGACGACGCCTGATATTGACGGGCTGAAACGGTGGAATCGCTTGCTGTATAGGATCGCACTGCTGTCCTGACCTACGGGCGCACGCTTCCTCCTCAGCCATCGTAGTTTTTTTTTTTTTTTTTCCATCCCATTTATTATCTTCGCACTTCCGTCTTTCTCCCTCCCTAGTCGTCACTCAGATCCGGGGTCACAAAGTAGGCTCCTCTCCCTCCTCCCCCACTACGGTTCTTGCCTTGATTTTTATCGCGCAGAGGGTTCAGCATTCCCAACGCTCGTCGATTTTCATCGAATTTTTGCTAACTCACGCTCTCGCGCTTTCCGCTAGTCAAGATATTTTTGCAAGAAAAAGTCCCTACGAACATGCACTCGGCGGGGCTCGAACTTGCGACCTTGACGCTAACAGGCTTCGTGGCTACCTGCTAGCCTACCGGGGCGACCGGTTAGTGTCTTACTGGTGACACAGTAGTTGCACCAATGTTTTAGGGACCAAAAGTGGTTGAACATGGCGCAAGACACCTTTTGCGTTAGGAACAGAGATGTTTCAGCCGTGCGGCTGTGTACAAATACAGCAGTGCCACCTACGATCTGACCGAATTGCGGTTGCTCCTGCCCCCGTCGATCTGTGCTATGTGACTCGCCTGATTCCGAAAGCACTGGTCACTAACTGATTGATTCATGCCTCCCTTATACGCCCGTTGCTGTTGTTCCTCAGATACACTTGAAGCGGGAAAAACGGAACAACAGCGGTGCGGTAGAGGGGGTGGCGCCTGGTTTGCGCGACGCAGAGCGTTACCGCCCAGACGCCCTACTACACGTGTGTGGCACGTTTGCGCCACTTGTGTGTGTGTGTGTGTGCGTCCCGCAAGCTGGCTCGATATGCCAGCCTTGGCGACTTAGAATTGACTTGTCGTGTACAGCACGAAATATTACGGGCAGTGTCTGTGAAGCCTGATACTTTCGGCGCCAGGCTTAACGGCTCAGAGTTGACTTGTCATGTACAGAGCACGAAGACTACAGGTGTCTGTGAAGCCTGAACAGCAGTATCGGTGCGGAACCGGTGTGCCAGCCTTGGCGACCTAGAATTGACTTGTCGTGTACGACGATTACGGGCGGTGTCTGTGGAGCCTATTAATAAGAGTATCGGCGCGGAAGCGGGTATGATTTATGGGTCGCAAAAACGGTTATTATCACTATTAGTTTTACGATTGGCGCAACCGCTACGACTTTTGTGAGTTTTTTTATAGTGGTGGGACGATAATTAAAAAGAGCACAGCGGGTTTATTTTGCGGTCTGACGTGGATGCAAGCGCGATCGTCTCCATTTTGTACCCCCTGCGTACGGCAGTTGAGAGAAACAAGAAAAAAACGATTAAAAAACGACGATTACAGCAACATCGGTCACACACGTCAACCTGGCGCTACGTACTGGGTTAGGGAGCGATATGTTTAGCGCCGGGGTGATCTTATTGTGCAAGGAGTTGTACAGCACGCGCGCAGCATGATGCTCCTTGATTACTCCAGCTCGCTTGTATACCCTAGGATTTTTCTTGACAACGACTTGGGATGGATGATTCTTCCAGAAGTCGGGCTGCTGATTGTTCACGATGATTGTGTGGGCTAGGAATCACTTCCGAGGGTGGGATAAAGACACGGGTGTAGACCCAACCCAACCCCTAACCCTGACCCCAACCTACCGCCAAAGCGGGCCAGGAACGGGCCAGAAACGCCGACTATCATATACCTTTAGACGGTTGGTGAGACCGCTGTTCTATGTTTTTGGTTTTGTTCTGTACCTGGGCCCTAATTTAAAGTCTCAGTCAGATTGCTTTTTTTATGAGATGTGTACCGTAGTGGCAGGCGCGTGTACGAGGTGGGGTTTTAAGGTTCCATCTAGAAGAGCCCGTGTACTGTGTAGTAGGTGTCCATTATATAAGGCATTCATCCGCATCGCCAGAGGCTTCAAGGTGGAATTTTCAGGTTGATTTTTATTAGTCCCTTAAGACTCAAGAAGGGATGAACGCCGAAGAAAACGACGGTTACAGTAGTAGTAGCATACCTGGTATCGGGTTATAGGAGGTAATACTTGTGGTGACGGAACTGCGCCGCAAGGAGTTGTACCGCATGCTCGCACCATGATTTTACTCGTTACACGTAATATGCGGTGCAACCTGAACCAAAGAGCTTCAGCGCAAGACCTCTCCACTTCTGATTCTCCATTCTCCGCTGTAGGTTTATTTGGTTTAGTGCTTTGGGATTTTGTGCCGACCGAAACCCTGATGAAAGTGAACTCTGACGACATATTTTTCGCGCATTAAAATCAAGCCCATTGTAATACGCCTGGTGTTGTTTGTGCTGCGTGTTGCCGTGATGCTGCGTACCGCGTACTCTACCGCGCGTGAATATGTACACGGGTTGTTATTGTACTGACAAGAACATTCAAGCACATTTGCTTGTAATTTTACCAAAACAAAACGAAATCTATTGCGAGATCGAGTCGGAGCATGGAAAGTCAGCTATATATCCATACATAACTGAAGATGTTCCCGCAAGCTCGCCCGTTACAAGAAAAAAAAAAAACCACACACACACACCAGACCAGACAATTTTGTTACATGCCGTTCATTCACATTCGTTCCTCCACTGCTAAGCAGCTGTTGCTGCCTAGCCTGCCAATACTCCCAACAACAGAAATGCGACGCAGGTCGTGGAATATCTCACGGTGGCTGCCCCCCAAACCCCCCCTACATAAAGAGACAGCACCGCACCATCCGCTCCACACCACGTAAAAGTCGCGCCAGTACAGCTCAGCTGGTCACACCATTCCCTCGTGCAGTGGGTATGCCAACTTGCTTACGTACGGTCACGGGAGAACGGCAGCCCACCGTATGGCCGTGCTTCTCGATGGTGGTGTTTCTCAACGTTGTGTCCGACGCGGCGAGCAAAGGGTGCTGAGCGCTGAGTGCTATCCGACGTATATAGCAGC
>MEHQ01001446.1:0-11038 GCA_008828725.1 Saccharina japonica
GTATGCTTTACGCGGCGCAATCAACTTGGAGTCTTTCCCAGCCACAGCATCCCGAGAAAACCAAGAGTCTTTCCAAGCTCACCATCCACGCCGACTGAGTCAACCTAGAGTCTTACCAAGCACAGCATCCCAGCACTGACCACTGGCATAGGGTTCGGGTTAAGGTTAGGGTTAGGGTTCGGGTCGGAGGGTCGGCTTTAGGCGCCAAGCACAAAACCCCCGTCAAGATCTACTATCAAGGTCTGTCCACCCCTCATCGTCACGTACACGCCGCCTACAGCCTCTGTTTTATTTTGAAGGCCCAGGCTAGGAAGCTGTCACTCTCAGCTTCGCTTTGCGTGGACGGAGGAAGCCCTTTAATTCCACACACCGCACAGCGACAGTGATGTAGCTATCGAAGTCTTGAGTTTTTCCTCCGTGTTTTGGGTCGATCGCTTGGTTCTCGTCGGGCTTGGCCGATCGAGCTGGTGGAAACAATCTTCTTGCGACCGCCATGATTTCTTTCCAGGAGCCACCGCCGAGCCACGTTGTGCCACGGTCTGTAGCCGTGGGCGCGGCTATTGTTCCGGTCGCCACTCCCTGAGGTTAACGATGCATCGCCTCGTTGGTGGTTGTAGAGAACAGCCCAAACAGCGACGGGTCACCTCGGGGACGTTCACCCAGTGGGAACATGCCATGCATGTTGGATAAACTCCAATCGATTCGAATCGATTCGAATCCAATCGACTTGATTTGCAAAAAATTAGGTCTTTTGGGACTTCTTTTTATTTCCGATCGAATCGACTTTTTCATGCTCCAAAGCCCCAAAGTACAAATGTCTTCCCGGTGATTCATGTTTTGACAAATCAGATGAAAGTTGAAGTCGACTCATAAAAACAAAATCGATTTCAAATCGATTCGATTTCAAACTTTCTTTCGTTAATACGGGCCCTAACTCATTTCAAAATACGTTATTTTAATGATACAAACATATTCGGGACCGCAAAGACCATAGGAATCGATGCTGTGAACGAGAAAGAAAAGTAAGTTTTCACACTAAATTCAAATAGTTACGCAACAATGCATTAAAACATATTTCTCCAAGACGGGCCAAAATCGACCAACATCAGTCATTTTGGGCAAAATGATGAATATTTCACACAATTTCGTATTTCTGCAAACGAAAACAAATTGGCCTGGAGGGGTTGTATATCGCACGATTTGTCAAACAGTAGTAACCAGGGGAAAATGACCTTCACTTTACATTGTTTCCCTCATATCTCCCTCACAAGATGTATTTTTATTGCGAAGAAAATGGCCGGCGGCCAGCCTATGGTCATAGCTCCCCAAATCAGTGCTCAGAATTTGGGTGTGAAAAGTATTACACCCAGGGCAACAAGGGGCTTCTTTATACATTTTTTGCATAAACGAGGCGAAGTGATATAATAATATAAACAAAAGTCGTCAGGAGATGCGCACAGCAGTGTTGACCTTGATGACGGTGCCTCCAATTTTCCAAACGGCTCAACACATCCTGAGAAAAACGTACCTTGGTGCGGGGAATATATTGGAAATGTTGTCCCAGGTGGACTACAAAGATGCAGAACCCCGGAAGTCGTCTCGTATCGCGCACAGCAGTGTTGACCTTGATGACGGTGCCTCCAATTTTCCAAACGGCTCAACACATCCTGAGAAAAACGTACCTTGGTGCGGGGAATATATTGGAAATGTTGTCCCAGGTGGACTACAAAGATGCAGAACCCCGGAAGTCGTCTCGTATCAAAGTATGAATCCCTGTGCCCGTTTGGGGCGCTTGGAAAGCCGGCGCTCCTTCTGTGCGCGGTGTAGCGAGCAGCTACCTTGTCGCGTGCACTCGCTTCTGGAGGAGCGCTCGGTACAGTCACTTATTCGTCGGACGCTCCATCACCGCCATGGTCCGTCGACAGGTCAGGCTTAGCGGTTCCGGCACCCTCGGCCCTGCCATCGGCACCGGCACCGTCGACGGTTCTGGGTTGATGCGCCATGAGTTATGGAAAACCTCTCTCTGTGCGCGCTCGCTGCTTCAGGACGCCGAGAAATAAGCACCCCGTACCAAACAAGCCTTCCTACGAGCAAGTAAACCCAAAAACAAAATTGTTGGATAGTTGGCATCGCCGCAACTAGCTTAAAAAACTAGCCTACTAATAACTAGCTGGCAACTATTAGTCAGCCAACTCACAGCCCTAGAAAACACCGTTCTTTACGACTCTGCGAATTCTTCCCAAATAAACATCCTACTGGTTTACATTAAAACCCACGATCTCATACCAAACTCCAATGGAACTGAATTATCTATACTCATAAAAGCTAGACAAAATCCATGTTCACCACATTTTCCCTCCCAAGTTCATTGTCACTCTCAGATGAGTGCATAATGAACTACCTCCTATTACGTTGGGACTGCTGCTTTATCAACTAAAAAAAAGTTAACTAGCTATTAATAGGATTGGGGACTACTCCAATTTATTTTTCGAGGGCATCAGGTGCTTGGCATTGCGTGCTTCACCGACCAATACAAGGCATGGTCATATTCCACTTTGCTGTCTAAGTCCAACAGGCGCTTAGCATTGCGTGCTTCACCGGCAAAAACTAAACAGTATTGCCATGTTCCCTTATTGTTGACAAAATTAAACGTACCATACACCACAATATTAAACAACCCAACCCGTACCTCACATGAATGAGGAAACTTTTTACTGCTCTTAGAGGTTACGTGTGCGTTCCAACACCAGGTTCCAACATCCTCGCTAACAGTTGTCAGCTTTTCCTCGGGAATATTTACGTTATAGCGCTTCCACAGGTCCAGCAACTTTGTGGTGTGAGGCAGTTCCTTGCTCTCGCCATCTTCAGCCACCATCACAACTCTTGCTCTGTTGCCAACCTACGCGGAATTTTGTTTAATATATGTACGATCCAATAATGTCACGAGCATTCCTGGCCTCCCTCGAGTATCACAATAAACTTTTCATCCGGTAGCAACAGGTCTCTCGCCTCTCGCACATGCAAGTGTACGTTTCGCAAGCTGCACTCGATATCTTCTGTACTTTGCGAATCAGGTCTCCTGCCCAATATCTAGAAACTAAACTTCCGTCCTGTTCTAAATCTGTCTCATGTTCCCAGGTCTTTACCGATATGTCATTCCAACTACAGTAGTATAACACTGACCTGCATTTTCCCCTCCTAATCCCCTCGAAATTCTGTGTTTCGTTCCAAAAGTCGGCCTATTTCGACAATTGTCCAATTCCCTACATACATCTTCGGCTGTCAGATGAAAAGGGGGTGAATACTTGTTCAATACGTAACTGCTCATAGTCCATGGGAGCAATTTCGGTCCTTCCGCTCCTTCATGTGGACTATAACATTTCCTATACCTATACATGGATACCCCTGCGTTGATCTCCCTTCCAGGTTCATCCTTTCGAACCTCAACCAAACGCAACTTCGATCCAACCTTTTATACATCATCGGCCGTACACGGACCTACACATAAACTCTTATACTGCCCTGTCTAACATTGAGCCAGTTTTGCAGCTAAATAAAACTTCCTACTCTTAGAATAAGTTTCCTTGGTTTTATGCACATGTTTTCCACCACCCGAAATCGTGCTTTTAGCGTCCTAAATCCACACTCATCCCCCTACTTCAAACTTACGACGTCGATTTATTAACTCTGCAAGGTTTTCATTTGCTGCTTCATGTCTTGCTTTCATCAGTCGATCCTCCTCTTTTACCAATTAATATGCCTTCACTTGCCTATCTCGCATGAGTCCAAGATAGTCCGATTGGTTCTGTTTCAGACCTCAATGGCCGTGGGTATCGGACGATGTGTACCTCGTTTGGGACTAATCCTGTACCTCGACTAACGTTATTGTTATGTGCTGCCATCGCATGCATCAATATTTCATCCTATTAATAGATGTTTTGGTCGTCCGCAATTAAATACGACAACATCTGGCAAAGGGTTTGGTTTAACCTTTCAACTATTCCGTTTGTCTGGGGATGATAGGAGCTCGTGAACATATTTACGACTCCCAACGTTTCATACACCACCCTACTCACTTGAGATATAAACTCAGTACCTCGATCTGACAAAAGGGTATGTGGACATCCCTATCTTGGTATGTAATAATTTACAATTTTTGCAGCACATCCTCTGGCTGTTTTGGCTTCCTTTGTTAAGGCATACCCTTCTGCGTGTCTACTAAATAAATCTGCAACCAAAAACACGCAAATGTTGCCATTGTTCGTTTCAGGCAAGGGTCCCAACAAATCAAATGATACCATCTGTCCCGGGCGGCTAGGTAGCGGTAAGGAAACTAATGGCCATCTGGTGGTGCTTCGTGCATTTTTTCTTGGTTTGCAGGTATAACATCTCCTGATCCATCAATATTATCTTTGTAGTATTGTAAGGGTAACCTTCTCACCCAAATCCACAGCTTCCTTGTGGGAAAAATCAATCAGTCAAGGTCTCAGCAACAGTGGCACACATGTCCTCACAGGCTCCTCGCCTAGCAATCGCTCGAACCTTCCATGGTTCCTGTTATCGCGATGAGCGGGTTCAGGGGTAAGACGTTTTACCAAGATATTTTGCGAGATAGGGAATTCAATCAAATCTCCTTGAGCAACTAAACGCCCCACCTCCACTTTATCCAACGTTTCCGGTATAGCTTCCTCCGTAATATCTTCAACTGAAACGTCGATAAGTAAAAATCCAATTGAACTTCGCGGGGTTTCATCTTTTACCTGCTCTAAGGCCTAATGACTAGCAGATTGTTCACACAACCTTGCGCCGAACTCTCGCGTGTAAATACTCTATTGGAAGTTCCTCCTCGTTTCCTACCCATCCTTGGCTACCAGCTACACGAGAAACACTTCCGCTTACCTCCACAGGATACATAATCTTAGTCCTTTTCTTTCCACTCAATAATTTCCTCCCTTCCTCCGTCATAGGACAAGCATGCAGTACAAGTCCCGGTTCCCACTGACCGCTTACTACTTGTGTCGTCGGTTCCACCAGAGGAGTATCATCCGGTATATCAAACTTACGTTGGTATTCTACTGTAGTCGAACTGACTTGTCTTCCGCTCTTTTCGTATCACCTGCCAAACTCGAGCTGACTCTTTGCCCGTAGTTAGCGGGACAGTCCTCAGTTCCCTGTCCCCCACCGTAAAAACAAGCCAGGGGTCCCGCTCTTGAAACCCTTCCTTGCTCGAACTCATTGGTTCCGCTTGGTGTAACATTCTCACCACGCTTGCACCGATCAGATAAACATCGACATCTGCAGGATCGGATAATCGGCATCAGGGTCATTGTCAGCTTCTGTTGCAGGCAATGGTAAGCGCGACATTAAATCCGCATTGCCATTGACTTTACCGGGTCTATTCTCCAAGGTATACGTATAAGCACCTAGAAATCGTACCCTCTTTGCACCATGTTTACTTTGGTCGATAAATGTTCCAAGTTTTTAAACGGTTGGTGATCACTCACTACACCAAACGATATCCCGTAAAACAACTGCCTGTTTTGCTTCACCGCCCATACAATGGTGGCACATTCAAGGTATGTAGCGCTCCGATTTCTTTCATTTGGCAGTATTGTTGTGCTCAGGAAACCCAGAGGTCGGATGCATGAATCCGGTTGTCTCTGCTCAATTGCTGATCCCAACCCATCAATATTTGCGTCTGTAATTAAGTGGAAAAGTCGATCTCCTGATATTGCCGCTATAAAACCAGGATAAACTAAAACGCCTGGGCTTGGCAGTTTTGTTAACAAAAGCTGTACTATATTGCCGCTATAAAACCAGGATAAACTAAAACGCCTGGGCTTGGCAGTTTTGTTAACAAAAGCTGTACTATCTCGACATGTTCGGTTTTAAACACGAATTTAACATCCTTTTTCAAGAGGTTATTCAGAGGTCGAGTAACAATCGCCATTCGTGGCAATTTGTTCCGGTAATGCGATAGCATTCCCAACAATGGTGGTAACTTGCTGATATTCGAGAGCATTGGAAATTTTGTCATAACCTCTACTTTACGATTTGACGAGATTCGACAAGGGAAAGCCACCCATACGAAATCTGCCTTCGATGGTGAATACTAAACAAACAAGACACGAAACAAAAAAAGACGCAAACGCGAATTTTCTTTTTTACTCACGGCACCGTTGGACACAAACGGAGTGTGATGTGTTGCCTTCGTTCTTTCAGTAAAGATATCGGCAGAATCGGAAAAAAAACAGGTCTAACTTTTATGCGGACACCTGTACGCGTAGTTGTCTGCAGACAACTACTACTGTTTGAAAAACTTGTGCAACTAGTTGTTCGTAGACAGCGACTGTTTGGAAAACGTGTGCAACTAGTTGTCTGTAGACAACTACTGTTTGGAAAACCTGTGCAACTAGTTGTCTGCAGACAACTACTTGGTAAAAACCCTATCCAACTAGTTGTCTGTAGACACCTACTACTGTTTGAAACAGTTGTGCAATTAGTTGTCTGCAGACAACTACTGGGTGAAAACCTATGCAACTAGTTTTGGGACAATTACTGAGTAGTTGCGGCCGTGCACAACTATTAGTTGTCTTATTAGTTGTCTGCGGACAACTTGAACGGGTACAGTGTTCGACATGTGCTACTCTCGGTCGCCGCACCAAATTCAAACCATTGCTATTGACCTTTACATCTTCCACGTGATTGCATCTATTGTATGTATTGTTTTCGTGAGTGTGCCGCCCAGAACCCGTGAAACAAAATGCAATACCCGACACCCTGCGAAAGTCGCACCTCACACAACCCAATTATCATTCTGCCGCATCATACATATGATAAGAGATTGCGTTATATTCGTGTCGACAATTTTCAGAAAAGAGGCGAGATTCCAAAGGCCTCTCGACTAGCAAGACATAATCGCAACTCGGCCAGGCCGCTATCACGCGCCGACCCTCCGCCGGATTACTCTACTATTCTGCTGTGGAAACCTCCGCCTCCACTTCGTCGGTGAAGTCCAACGGGCCAAACACACCGTCAAGCTGTGCGAGCCCCGCAATAGGGTTCGACAACCACCCGGCGATCTTGGTGTGCACCACGTCCTGGCCCAGCTTCGGGATCTCCTCAGGAATGAGGTCCAGGTTACCGTCCAAAACCAGCACACCCTGTACAACTACGGCTACTCGTAGTTGTCTGTCAGGTGAGTACTGTTTGAAAAAGGTGTGCAACTTTAGTTGTCTGTAGACAACTACTGTTTGAACAAGTTGTGCATCTAGATGTCTGTAGACAACTTATCATTGGAAAAGTTGTGCAACTAGTTGTTTGTAGACAACTACTGTTTGAAAAAGTTGTGCAACTAGTTGTCCGTAGACAACTACCGTTTAAACAAGTTGTGCAACTAGTTGTCTGCAGTAATCTAGTTTTTGACAAAGTTGTGCAACTGGTTGTCTGTAGACAACTACTGTTTGAAAAAGTTGTGCATCTAGTTGTCTGCACACAACTACTTTTCGAAAACGTGGTGCAACTACTAATAGTTGTCAGTAGAAAACTACTGTTTGAAAAACTTGTGCAACTAGTTGTCTGTAGACAACTACTGTTAGAAACACTTGTGCAACTAGTTGTCGGTAGACAACTACTGTTTGGAAAAATTATTCAACTAATTGTTTGCAGACAACTACTTGGTGAATAACCTATTCAACTACAGTAGTTGTCTTTAGACAACTGTTGGTATACGCCGCTGTCGAACGTGTCAATTGCTGGCCCACGCCCCTATACCATGAGTCGTCAAGGAGAAGTAGTAGATAAAGTACACTCGTACACCAAATACCAAGTATACACACACACAAGTAGGCCAGTACCTGTCGTCAAAGGCCCACCATATGCACCACACAGGGGTGAGCCGTACCTTTCTGTCATGCTCCACCATCACATATATACGGGCAGTATCTTATCATCAAAGCCCGGTTCGTCTCGTTATCATCATTGACTGCCCCCGTACGGAGCAGCAACACGCGAGGCATCCATCATCTCAGATCATAATGCCTCGGCACACCATATGAAACCCTAATATCCGCAGACCAGTATGAAACCCCCACATATCGGGAAACCAGTATGGATCAACCGCATACCACAAACAGCCCCCCTATTCGGTGCGCGATACGGTAGGTCCCGAATAATGTATCACCAATTGCAAGGTAAAACGTCAAGTTGCAAGTTACATCCTGAATAATCGCCAAGGAAAAACCGAACCCCAAATTCCATCCTCCATCATTGCCAAGGTAAAACGGCAATCCCAAATTCCATTCTCAAGAATTTCCAAGGTAAAAGGGCAATCCCCACACCAAATCTCTCAAGCTCGATTACACTATATATCTCCTAAACTATAGCGAGACACTAACCATGGGAAGGGGAAAATCCAACAAACGTGAGTATGCCGGTAAAACCTTCAAACAAAACCAATAATACCGTCTCCACATAAATACCGTACCGCCCGATAACATCGGGCCCCCTGTAGTCTACTCTGTAAGAGCACAACAACAGAACACCTCTGATATAGAACATCTCAAATCAAATCATAGCAGCCCCCTTGCTTGGCACTCTCCTCGGACGTATAGAAGAAGACAACAATCCGCATCGGAATCCTAACGTACTATCGGTATCAGTAATTGGTTCCCCTGTACGCTGTTCGCAATTAACCAATAGCCAAAGCGTACGGCACGATTCATCAAGACCATCGGCATACTCTACTGACGTATTAACTTTTCTCGGCGTAAGGGTACCTCCCAGACCTTTCTCCTATTTCCTTAAGACTGCTGAATTCGAACGTAAATTCTTGAAGTAATTTCCAAAGACATTCCATGCACATCGAAAACTCCTACTATTATCGCCCAAAACCAAATGCCCCAAAACCCCCCGAAAACCAAACAAACAAACGAACCAGTGGATGAAATCACTGCAAGTTCGCCACAGAGTCACGGTCAAGCCGAAACGTCTCAGCATGCAACGGGTTGATGAGAAAGCCGGCATGCTCTGCCGACCGCACGTGTTGATCTCAAACTACCCGTTAGACACATGCTCCAGACATCTACGTCCTAGAGTCGAACCATACACAGACACCAGCGCCCATAACTGCTCCACCAGAGACATACGTCCGGTCAGTAGCCTTGCGTGCATAGTCCGCATCCACGTTTGATAAAACCCCAGCTGGACTCGACTATCTGCGATGGAAAGTCTTCGTCGTGTTACCGAGTACATCTACTATCTCCCCCCTGCTCGGTAGACGACAAAACATTCATCGCATGGTTGATAGTAAAATGCTTCGATATCAGTGTGACTCTACAATCCCTCAACCTTAAAATAAAACCAAACTCAAGTCCGAAACCCACAAACGAGAAACATCAGCGATCTATATCAAATAAGCGCCGCAGACAACGAAACAAACAGAACGTCGTTGTCGTTGTATGCGTGCTCTCACGTACAAGCCTGCTCGATCCAGGGATATATATTTCACTAATCCTCCTATTAAAACAGGCATCTAGTCCCTCGATACACCAGGTAAAGCATCGTCTTTTAATCATACCCCAGGTCTTGATAAACGGACTGCCATAACAGATACGTGACAATATACAGCTGTTGATGCTGTAATTAATTGTATTCTGACATCGTAATTCAGAGGTCGTAGTGCGAAATTCAGAATGCCAAATATCAGATACCAGTATACCAGATACATGTCATACCACTATACTCGTATATCCAATGCAAGCATTGTACAATCCAAGCGTCATAAAAAGTTCGGCTCGTCAATTCCTACTGTTACAAACGATCCAAACACATTTAGTCTACTGTAGGCCATTGCTACTAAACGACCCCAACCCCACGCGCTTAACCCCGTCTGCTGCTCCCTACCCGACGGACGTAACGCTTGTCTCTGCCGCGGCTCGATGTCACCACGGCATGGACTACATCTCATAAATCCGCAGCGTGAGGGTGCATTAGGTTAGACGTTCGAATAGTCTGGGAATCGGAGTGAGATCATGCCACTCCTAGAGTTTGCTGAGCAGGGCGAAGTCAGTGCCTAGAGGGCCGGACACGCGGTAGTCTTCAACGGTGCCTCGGAACGCCTCGTATCCTTCCATCACCTCACGGCCGTCTTTGTCCAGCACCGGGCGGGCCGTCTCACCGAGGATTCCAGACAGCGACTCGCTTTGGAGAGACAGGCCAGTCAGCCCCACGTCCATCTGCCAGAACTCCAGGTCCGGCAAGACACGGCCATCCCAGTCGGTGTCACCGTCGCCTTGGTAGTTCATGCCAACGTTGAGGCGCACAGTGACGGCGGGCGTCTCGATCCTGAAGATGGAATGGGCGGACTGCAAATCCGCGAGGTCGTGCTGTTCCACGTACTGCGTGCACCAGTCGGGTGCCGCCATGTCGTCGAAACGAAGGATCCAGTCTTCGAACGATTCCTCGAGGGCGAGCTGCCGAATGCCTTGCAGCATTTCTTCGTGCATGCGGGCCCAAATCTTGTCCCCGCCAAACTGGCGGCACTCAGCAGGCAGGTTGGACGACGACACAATGATGCCATCAGCCACAGGTTCGTTCCTTGAAAAATGAAGTAGGCAGTCTACTTCCTCGCCGTCGACCAAAGCACGCAGTCCACCGTTGGCAAGGCAGGGCGAGGCCCCGCTGTCACATCCGTCGGTGTCGATGTCATACGGATTCTTAACCTCGATCACGAGAGTATGCCCCGCTGATAAAACACTGAAGCCCGTCACGAGCTGGCGATCGGGGAAGTCTTCGGGCAGAGGAGCGGTCAGACGAACATTGACGTTGAGGTGGGCATCGTCATCCCTGATCATGCTGTACCAACTGCCGTCAATGCCGGACCAGTCGATCTTCTGGCCACGGAGGCCTTCCATGTGCGGGTCGTCGCACATGTCTGCTCCATCCGGGCACCCTGCATTTTTCGAGTAGAGTTGGGAGAAAATCGGAACTTAGGCAAAGAAGCTGACAGTTCTCGGGCGAGTGTCGAACGAAGTGGCAC
>MEHQ01000577.1:0-30008 GCA_008828725.1 Saccharina japonica
ATGTTCCCCCGAGTGGCAACTCTCGCCGCACGCTGGCTGTATGAAGGCCAGTCAACCGTACACTAGCCCGTTGGGTTGGGGTTTCCACGCCTCGTAGGGCGATATCGACCCGGGGGGTGTCCGTTTACGTCCCCGGGTTGTTGGAGTTGTAAATGTATGAAACGATATCTGATCCGGGGGTGGCCCGGTATCATCTCCGGGTGCAGAATGACTTCGACGTTGCCCCGAGTGGAAACTCTCGCCGCACGCTGGCTCTATCAGGGCCAGGCGACCGTACATTGCCCCTATGGGCTATGACAGTAAAACAAAGGATTGGGGTAGCGACGCCCTGAGACATCAGCTATGTTCATGGTCTGCATTTATCTGCAACGCGTGACGGCCCGTATCACACAGAGCATGCAGGAAGAGTCCGTTTGGAAATCGCCGTCGTGTGGGCAGAGCAATCTCGTGCGACGCTAAAAGTTTGTTAAATTTTTAGCCCAGAGCAAAAGGGAATGTACCCAGTCAGTTGTAATTCCAAGTGTTTTTTTTTCCCAGTTGCATTTTTTTTCCTTCTTGTTTTGGCGCCCAAATGCAATGGAACAACTTGGACTTTTTGACGAGCACTCTGGTTCCCTTGCAAGGACTGTTGTACACTCGAGCCGCGATATCGACTATCAAATGGTCAAATTTTTATCATCGCACGGGATTTATCTGCCCACACGATGGCGATTTCCAAACGGACTCTTCCTGTGTGCTCTGTGTGATACGGGCCGTCACGCGTTGCAGATAAACGCAGACCATGCACATAGCTGACGTCTCAGGGCGTGGTCCAAAAGTACCATATCGAACAAGAACCGGGAACAAGTTCGAACCCGGACGTCAATTTTTCGCTTTTTGAGTTTGCCCTTTGTCCTTTTCGGTTAAATCTTCGCCCAGACCCTTCTCTCTGGTGTTGTGTCACCGGAATGTTAGCGATAGGGCACGCGGTCTCTCCATGGGAGGTGTAGGCATGATTCTCAACCTGCCCTCTAGAGGGTGTTTTTGTCGACAATATACGCGTCCCCAAAGGGTGAATGCCTCTGTTTTGTTTTGGAAAACTGGGACGCATCGTGAGCCAAAAAAATACTTTTCAAGCACAAGTTACACCCCAAGCCTTTTTTTTACTGTCATATTCCATAGCATTGCCCTGTGTAATTGGGGCTTCTACACCTTGTGGGGCGGTATCGACCCCGGAGATGTCCTTTTTCGTCCCCCGGTCGTTGGGTTTGTAGTTGCATGGAAGAACGTTTGATGCGGGTATTTGAAATTATAGTCCCCGGGCACCTCTGTCTCCCTGGGCCTAAGACAATCGGTGATCAACTGGTGGGGGTGGGGTTTCCATGCGGTACGGGGCAGTGTCGACCCAGGAAATCGACATTTTGTCCACGGTTGGTCGGAGTTGTAGAAACATGAAGGGATTTCTGATCTGCGAACGGGAACGTATGCTCCCTGGATGTGGCGGAATCTCTATGACTCTTTTCAGCAGCGATCGTTTAAGAAAGAGCCACGGCAACTGTGCCGTGGATTTGGGAAACCAATCAGATGCCAAAATAGGTATTCAAAAAATGTATTTCAGCAGGTAAGGCTTGCTAGATGGCTGTCAGCGTAGTTAGGATTGTGTCACGGCCACGGCTTGGTGTGGCATGGGACCCGGTGTTCTTTGGGTCGTGGCACCCAGTCTCCCTACCCATGGGGCAAAGTGGGGCTGAACCGTTCTTGATTGCGCTACCCGATTACTGACAGACAGACAGAATATGAGCCTTTAAACCTTGCTGTACACCTAACCTCAGCAGCTGAGGATTGTGGCGTTTGGCTCTCGTGCTACGATACCGTTCGCGAGGTAAGGTTGTTTTGAATGTACGTTGCTGTAAGGTTGCCGTTGTACACGTCATCTCAGTACCTGGGTTTCAGATATATTTACTGTCCAGATCCTGCTATTCCAAGTAGATTGTGGTATTGTTGTTATCTAGTACTGGCATTGTCTTGTGCTGGTGCTGTCTCGTCGCTGCTGTACACGTTACCTCAGTACCTGAGTTTTATATCTACCTGTACTGTTTATATCTTGCTATTCCCAGTAGTTTGTGGTAAAGTACGTGTTGATTGTACTCAGTAACACTGCGCATAAGACCCATCGTATAGTAGGAGTTCCACATGCTTGATTGGAATTCTTGTAGTGGGATATGGGACATTGGGAAGTTTTATGAGCCGCTCGATGTCACCCGAGGTTTGGGCCGAGTCAGCTCGACAGCTACTGGAATAATGCACAAGAGATCTTCTGTGTTACTACTGTCTTGTGCCACCACGACGTCTGCCTGCGCCAAATGCGTGTACACCTTTATAGATCAATCAACACACTAGTGGAACCGGTGATGCCATTGGAGAGCGCCGACATCCCAGAGGGAACTCCCAGAGGTGAGCAGGTTGTGCGAGCTCATGCCAGGTCACGAGGACGCTGGTATGGAGAGAATGTAAGAGCTACTTAAGATTGAGATCTCGGCACTGGAGCTCGAAAAGGAGATCGGACTCGCAGAGGCAGCTCTGCAAGCGTCGTATGCAGAGGATCCCGCCTTGAATCGATTTTGGTCATGGTGAGTGACGGCGATCACGGAGAGACATCAGGATCTCCGCAAGGAGCATAAGCTTCAAGCGGAGGTCGTGATGAAAGTTGCTGTATATTTAGTTAGATACGAGAAGAAGAACGAGCAGAGAGGAGATAAGAAAGAGGAGATGCCGCCCCAGCAGCAGCAGCACGATGCCAGCAACGCCACGTATGAGCCGCAGCTGGTAGACCCACGTGTATCTGGAGGCAAAGGAACTAGAGTGCAGCAGTTGCACAGGCAGTAGCTGCTCCAGTCGCAACGCCCGTAAGAGGAGCAGCAGTCAGAAGATTGCTGCGCTTGCCGGGACGTAAGAACGCAAATGCCGCCGCCGCTGCTGCCGCCGTCGCCGCCACTACCGCCGCCACTGCCGCCATCGACACCATCACCGCTGTCGCCGCCGTTACTACGGCCGACGCTGCCGCCGTTCACGTCATCGCCGCCGTCGCTGCCGTCATGGCCGCCGCCGCCGTTGCCGCCGTCGCCTCAAAACCACAGTACCGCCAGGCTTATGTCTGAATCTGTGGGTCTAGTTTGTGCAAGAAAAGAGGGTGTTTGTTGGCGGGCACGAGAAGCCGGGAGAGGGGAGGTTAATTGGAAGCCGGGGGGAACGTTGCCCCGGAGGAAAGAGCAGAAGGAGAGAGCGAAGGGGGAGGCTCGCGGAGGAGTCTGTATCGTCGGTTGGGAGGCAGAGCACGGGCGCAAGAGGAGGCGCTGCCCGAAGCGAGAGAGAGTAAAGGAGAAATGACCACCACGCCGTCAGCAAGGGCTTTCGCCCGAACGAGGCGAGTATGAATTAGTTGCTTGCTGCTGAAGATTTCCGTTCTTGATATGATTTTGTATTGATTTAAGAAAGATGAATCCCCCCACATTGGAGAATGAGAATGGAGCATGTTTTGGAGATTTTGAGGGTGAAATGGAGGTATGACACACAGGCGTATTTGTATAGCTTATCTCACTGATGGTATCCTGTAGACTGCTGTAATGTACAAGTACTACTGCAGGACAACGGCTGTCTGTTTTACGGTTGCCTGGTCGTACGCTCTGGCTGGGTACCAATCCACGTACGAGTAAGACGTAGATTTTGAAAGTGCAATATGAGGAAAGTATGAAAGCATTAGTTGAACTTTCAGCACACACATACATCATCAGTACTGCTGCTGTATCGTATCAGCACAACCCCCCGTTATTGAATACGAGTACGAAAGCAGTAGTAGTATAGTAAGACAGATACAAGAGGATGCGCAGAGTTGAGTACGATACTACATCGTATATATCTGGACTGNGGGTGTGGTCCAAAAAGTACCATATCGAACAAGAACCGGGAACAAGTTCGAACCCGGACGTCAATTTTTCGCTTTTTGAGTTTGCCCTTTGTCCTTTTCGGTTAAATCTTCGCCCAGACCCTTCTCTCTGGTGTTGTGTCACCGGAATGTTAGCGATAGGGCACGCGGTCTCTCCATGGGAGGTGTAGGCATGATTCTCAACCTGCCCTCTAGAGGGTGTTTTTGTCGACAATATACGCGTCCCCAAAGGGTGAATGCCTCTGTTTTGTTTTGGAAAACTGGGACGCATCGTGAGCCAAAAAAATACTTTTCAAGCACAAGTTACACCCCAAGCCTTTTTTTTACTGTCATATTCCATAGCATTGCCCTGTGTAATTGGGGCTTCTACACCTTGTGGGGCGGTATCGACCCCGGAGATGTCCTTTTTCGTCCCCCGGTCGTTGGGTTTGTAGTTGCATGGAAGAACGTTTGATGCGGGTATTTGAAATTATAGTCCCCGGGTACCTCTGTCTCCCTGGGCCTAAGACAATCGGTGATCAACTGGTGGGGGTGGGGTTTCCATGCGGTACGGGGCAGTGTCGACCCAGGAAATCGACATTTTGTCCACGGTTGGTCGGAGTTGTAGAAACATGAAGGGATTTCTGATCTGCGAACGGGAACGTATGCTCCCTGGATGTGGCGGAATCTCTATGACTCTTTTCAGCAGCGATCGTTTAAGAAAGAGCCACGGCAACTGTGCCGTGGATTTGGGAAACCAATCAGATGCCAAAATAGGTATTCAAAAATGTATTTCAGCAGGTAAGGCTTGCTAGATGGCTGTCAGCGTAGTTAGGATTGTGTCACGGCCACGGCTTGGTGTGGCATGGGACCCGGTGTTCTTTGGGTCGTGGCACCCAGTCTCCCTACCCATGGGGCAAAGTGGGGCTGAACCGTTCTTGATTGCGCTACCCGATTACTGACAGACAGACAGAATATGAGCCTTTAAACCTTGCTGTACACCTAACCTCAGCAGCTGAGGATTGTGGCGTTTGGCTCTCGTGCTACGATACCGTTCGCGAGGTAAGGTTGTTTTGAATGTACGTTGCTGTTAGGTTGCCGTTGTACACGTCATCTCAGTACCTGGGTTTCAGATATATTTACTGTCCAGATCCTGCTATTCCAAGTAGATTGTGGTATTGTTGTTATCTAGTACTGGCATTGTCTTGTGCTGGTGCTGTCTCGTCGCTGCTGTACACGTTACCTCAGTACCTGGGTTTTATATCTACCTGTACTGTTTATATCCTGCTATTCCCAGTAGTTTGTGGTAAAGTACGTGTTGATTGTACTCAGTAACACTGCGCATAAGACCCATCGTATAGTAGGAGTTCCACATGCTTGATTGGAATTCTTGTAGTGGGATATGGGACATTGGGAAGTTTTATGAGCCGCTCGATGTCACCCGAGGTTTGGGCCGAGTCAGCTCGACAGCTACTGGAATAATGCACAAGAGATCTTCTGTGTTACTACTGTCTTGTGCCACCACGACGTCTGCCTGCGCCAAATGCGTGTACACCTTTATAGATCAATCAACACACTAGTGGAACCGGTGATGCCATTGGAGAGCGCCGACATCCCAGAGGGAACTCCCAGAGGTGAGCAGGTTGTGCGAGCTCATGCCAGGTCACGAGGACGCTGGTATGGAGAGAATGTAAGAGCTACTTAAGATTGAGATCTCGGCACTGGAGCTCGAGAAGGAGATCGGACTCGCAGAGGCAGCTCTGCAAGCGTCGTATGCAGAGGATCCCGCCTTGAATCGATTTTGGTCATGGTGAGTGACGGCGATCACGGAGAGACGTCAGGGTCTCCGCAAGGAGCATAAGCTTCAAGCGGAGGTCGTGATGAAAGTTGCTGTATATTTAGTTAGATACGAGAAGAAGAACGAGCAGAGAGGAGATAAGAAAGAGGAGATGCCGCCCCAGCAGCAGCAGCACGATGCCAGCAACGCCACGTATGAGCCGCAGCTGGTAGACCCACGTGTATCTGGAGGCAAAGGAACTAGAGTGCAGCAGTTGCACAGGCAGTAGCTGCTCCAGTCGCAACGCCCGTAAGAGGAGCAGCAGTCAGAAGATTGCTGCGCTTGCCGGGACGTAAGAACGCAAATGCCGCCGCCGCTGCTGCCGCCGTCGCCGCCACTACCGCCGCCACTGCCGCCATCGACACCATCACCGCTGTCGCCGCCGTTACTACGGCCGACGCTGCCGCCGTTCACGTCATCGCCGCCGTCGCTGCCGTCATGGCCGCCGCCGCCGTTGCCGCCGTCGCCTCAAAACCACAGTACCGCCAGGCTTATGTCTGAATCTGTGGGTCTAGTTTGTGCAAGAAAAGAGGGTGTTTGTTGGCGGGCACGAGAAGCCGGGAGAGGGGAGGTTAATTGGAAGCCGGGGGGAACGTTGCCCCGGAGGAAAGAGCAGAAGGAGAGAGCGAAGGGGGAGGCTCGCGGAGGAGTCTGTATCGTCGGTTGGGAGGCAGAGCACGGGCGCAAGAGGAGGCGCTGCCCGAAGCGAGAGAGAGTAAAGGAGAAATGACCACCACGCCGTCAGCAAGGGCTTTCGCCCGAACGAGGCGAGTATGAATTAGTTGCTTGCTGCTGAAGATTTCCGTTCTTGATATGATTTTGTATTGATTTAAGAAAGATGAATCCCCCCACATTGGAGAATGAGAATGGAGCATGTTTTGGAGATTTTGAGGGTGAAATGGAGGTATGACACACAGGCGTATTTGTATAGCTTATCTCACTGATGGTATCCTGTAGACTGCTGTAATGTACAAGTACTACTGCAGGACAACGGCTGTCTGTTTTACGGTTGCCTGGTCGTACGCTCTGGCTGGGTACCAATCCACGTACGAGTAAGACGTAGATTTTGAAAGTGCAATATGAGGAAAGTATGAAAGCATTAGTTGAACTTTCAGCACACACATACATCATCAGTACTGCTGCTGTATCGTATCAGCACAACCCCCCGTTATTGAATACGAGTACGAAAGCAGTAGTAGTATAGTAAGACAGATACAAGAGGATGCGCAGAGTTGAGTACGATACTACATCGTATATATCTGGACTGCAGAGTAGCACAACCCCCCCGCCCAGTGTCCGTTACCCTGGTATCCACTGCTGTTAATGGTGGAGTTATGAGTATGAGCTGAGGAAACACTTTGCACGGTACTGCTGTACATGTTCACCAAGTCGGAGGATTGAGTGAGATACTACGCATACGTACAGCAGTATATAGTGATCGGTAATTCATAGATGCGACATGGTATGGGATACCATGTGGTATCATAGGTATGTTGTCATTATACAGTAGCCATTGTTGAGATCATTAAATAGCGGTAAAAAGAGAGATTTGCAAGCTGATACGTATGTATCAATGCATGAAAAGAGCAAAATAGCCGTGGCCACCCTGATTGCTGGTCCGCACGACCTATCCCCTGCTGTTTGTTTCGAGTCTATGCTGTCGAGGTGACTGCTGATTTTACCCAGGGGGAAGGGCTGGGCGACCCGAGCTGCGGCGACTCCATGAGACCGGAAAGAGAGGCAGCCGCAGCGGAGGCAACAGCAGCAGTAGGAATGTTTGGGGCATTATTGGGACTGTGGGTAGGTTTTAAGTTTTTGAATGAAATGTGATTGCCTTATTATTACGAACGATTTCGTTGTTTGAGTTTTAGCTGACCAATTTACTTGGTGCGTATTGCGTTGAGGGTGTGGCTGTTGAAGAGTAAATAATCTCAGTCTACGGCGAAATGACCACCACTGAAGTTACTTTGAACTGCACCAGAGGGCGCGTTCTGTCCAGATTTAATGTTCTTGGTTTTGAGCTTTAAGTCGCATTCCGCCTTTCATTCCGTTTGGCACGCGTTGTATCGAGCGATATTGGGTCTGCATACTTGAAGTAATGTAGAATACACGTGGATGTAGTTTCTGCGGTTACGTTCATATAATACGAGAGGAGTTTCATTTTTCCTGGTTCAGCTAGGCCCCATACTGGGTACTAGTATATCGACGTAATCGAGGATTCTCAACGAGGTTTATGTTGGTTTATGAATTGAGTATTTATTGCCGGTCGTTAGGTAAGCGCACAGCAGCGTAATACCGTTTTTCTTGGCTAATTCTGAGGATAATGCCGTTTTTCCTGGCAATAAAGTTCGAGAGTGTTCGATGTTTCCAGCACGAGCAACTATGATTTCGGGTACTGTAGTTTGAGCGCCAGATCAATTATTTGGGAAGAAGTATGTATGCTATCTCGCATTACTGTCGCGATCTGTGAATCTATGGCGGGAGTAGGGGATGGAAGGAGACTTTTATCCGAGGGAAACGGGGTTCCTTGCGATCTCTAGCCTTATACCTTTTCTTAGTTTTTATGTGTTTGGTGTAACTACGTACTGTCACATTTTCCATAGCATTGTTTTCGTCTGGGATTGAGGGAGAGGTTTTCACTTGTCGTCGGGATGAGTTCCCGCTTGATATTGATGTGTTTTGAACTCGAGATTGTATGAGTCTTGATTTGAGGATATGGTTTTCGAGTTGCAGATTTGAGTTTGAGTTTCCGAGTTTGATATGAGTTCATTACGATTTTGCGATGTATCGACCCCTCAATATCGTGCCTTATCATGCAACGAGCAGGGGGGAAGTATTATGGTTGTGTATAATGAGCAGGGGGGATGTTGATTGTACTCCGTAACACAAAGCATAAGATCCATCGTATAGTAAGAGCTCCACATGCTTGATAGGAATTACTGTGGTGGGATATGGGACATCGGGATGTTATATGAGCCGCTCGATGTCACTCGAGGTTTGGGCCGAGTGCATTAATCCCGTAGCTGTCGAGCTGACTCGGCCTAAACCGAGGGATGTATATTATTAGACTTTTTCGTGGCACGTGTCGCGACACCCCACGGCGTGTCGCGGCGAGTGTTGCGGGGAGTGTCGCGGCCGAGTGTCGCTAACCCTAACTCTAACCCTACCCTAACCCTACGTGTCGCGGCGTGCTGCGGCAGTCCGTGGCGTGTCGCGGCATGTCGCGACACGTGTCGCGACACGTGCCACAAAAAGTCAATTAATGTAGATCCGTGACCTGAGGCCTGCTGTATACATAACTTTGGCACCGGGTAGGCACGAACACAGCCAACTTGTTGCTGCACCTTCTCCGATAATGTGTTCGGAAAACGATTGTAACCGAGACGTGTACGTTGCCCAAAAAGTAGCATGTTTGTTCAAAATTGTAATTGTCCGCATGTGCGACGATGCTACAAGGTCACCAAACCACGTTGTTTCGGTGACTCGTTCTGATGACTGAGAGATGTATCTCAGATTTAGGCTTTCATCCTTCTTTCTTTCGAACAAACGTCCAACTGCAACAGCAGCAGTTCGTACAGCAGTAGCTGAAGTATACTTCGAGATGGTAGTTGACGCGTTAACGTACGCACATTACACGTGACGTCGCAGTGTCAGTGCTAGCTGTCAGTATGTCGAACCACGACCCGACCGACAGTATGCACGTGTATAACACCGCAGGTATCCTACACACCTGGCTGGAATACGTACCAGGTGCACCATTTAGTTTTCACGGAATTTGGGCCGACAGAATGACCAATGTCTGTGAATGGGATGAGACGAACTATGTATAGAGCTGAGGTTGGTTCAGCCGAACCGACCGACGACGAAGGAGGGGTGTCGGCACGCCGTTCCGGTGACCTGCGTTGAGATCAGGTGAGTGTAGTTTGTATCGACACAGTATAGTAGGTAGACCCGCTAATAAGAAACACGTGCACGTCGTACGTACGTATTTGGAGTGAGTCCCAAGTTTTGATTTGCTGGTCCAATTCCAGGCCACTTTCCTACATCCTGTCTTTTATCAACCGAAGATACTGAAAAACGTTTGGTTTACATGTATTTCGTAGAAGTATTTTCTTGGTGATGGCGGGTATTCTGAAATGGCGTGCCCCGCCTCGAATGCTTTGAGGTGGTGTGTGTGTTCTCTTCACATTAAACCTTCCTTTCTACCCGTCGACATCCAGCACACCCAGTGTCCGTGCCGATTCTTCATCCTAAAAAGGTACCAGTTCTGTGGTCACAAAACTACGACACAGAGATACTACGCTCAAGTGCAGTAAGCAGAGCAGACAATGCAATGCCATATACGACAGGCAAGACCTACCCTGCTAGCAATCCAGGTGCATGCAAGAGAAAAAAGCGAAAAAGAAAAAGGAAAAAAAGAAAAAGAGCGAAAAGGAAAAAAATAATAAACGTAAACACTGAGGCAAATCAACAAGAGTGCTGGCAGCCGAAACGAAAACCGCTGCCAGCAGCCACGATGAATCGATCACGAACGTCGCTTGCAGAGTACTCCACACCTTCGATGCGTCTTTTGTAAACACGAAAAGTCGAACACAAATTGGCGAATGTGGATTTTTTTGTGTACTCTATCCATAGCTCTACCCTCATCTGATGTATTTCATATTGCAGCTCGGCTTGCATCTTGTTGTTTCTTATCTGAGTCGTCAAACAATATTTGTCCACTGTTTGGTTTCGGCTGAAGTCCCGACCCACTGACACACACCTGCAGTTAACGTTGCCAGGCCTGCTAAACTCTCTCCCCTGCTGCCGTCACAGCACGCTGCAGACAGCGAATTGGGAGATAAGTGATCGACAGGACAACGGGGCCAGCGAGGACGACGGATTCAGCGGAGGCAACGCCCAGAAGCTATTCATGATGCGACTCTGTCATCCTGTACTATTTTGACCATCGCAAGCGACCTCGTCGGTCACGAAGTTAACCTTGAGGGCATGTCAACCGTAGCTTGTACGGCTGATAAACAGTCCGTCGAAATGCCATTTTATTCCCATTGGCGTACAAGCAACCCCTTTGTCGCCTATAATAAGTAGGTGTTCTCGCACTACTTCGACGTATTGAGCAAGCCATGCCGCTAGTGAATAGGCGGCGTCCTCACACACTATTATGTTGTACAATAACCCCTGCTCCGAAATATATAAGCAGAAGTGCAACTTGTAATAGCGGCAACGCCCTAATCCAGATCGGACTTTGAGTCCGAGTCCGATATACCGTCGTCACTCCCGAGGAACCCATCCGACTCTCCATAATCCTTATTCCAAGCAACGAAGGCCGTCTGCTGTTTATCTTTGTCTGTAGCGTGAAGTTAGCTCTCACGAAGACCACCTTGAGCGCTTTCTCCACGCCCATGGCCGCATTCCTGCCTTCCATAACACCTGAAATTCAACCACGAGGCAGCGGCGTAAAGCAGAGGTTGGGTTGAGCTCGAGGTACGACGTCGAACAAAATATCAAACCTTACCATACGGAAAAAAAACTGAACTACTGTACAACCTACGTAAAGCCTGCGACTGCACGCAGCTAAAATATATATAACTACACTATTAATAGAAGAACACTCACCCTCGTAGCGACTCCAGTTCCTCTCCGGTCCTGCAAACGCAGGAATCGTCGAGTTGCGTTGCATCCGCATTTTCGCGAGCTCCTCCATTCCTGTGCGTCCGTAGTCGTCCCACCAGTCAGCGACCTGCATGTTGTTCGCTGCTCCAAGTACGTTGCAACCTGCCGCTTTCTGATACGCTCGGAAGAGGTCAGTCGCACTCACCGCTTCGCGTCCTTTCGGGCACCAAGTGGTGTGTTTGCGAGCTTGTTCGATTAAGTCCAGGTAAAGCGGCTTGCGGCCGAGATCGAAAGACTGTCCGGGAGCGAAAACCAGGCGGGCGTGGGCCGCATCTGCTGCCGATCTCCCTACACCATCTAGCATTTTCCGCAAAGACCTCGGCTGGCCGTTCTTCTTCCCGGTTTCTGTGCTCAGCCGCTGGGTAGCTTTCTTTTTCTTCTCACCCTCCTCACAATCACTTGTTTAGCGAGAGTCCGTGGGTCGGCCGGAGCCCTCGGACGAGTCGAGATGCCGTAGTGCGCTGCATCCGCCAGATAGTGTCCCGCTATCCGGCTGATGAGCCCTGCGACATCTTTCCCAGCACACGATTGGCATTTCACCTTCGTACCAGCGTTTCCGCGCGAGCTTTGACCGTCACGTCCATGAACCCAAAAAGCCCACCCCGACCGCCCATCTCGACCGGGGTTCAGGAGACATCGCGATCCGTCGCTCCATTCACACGCAAACGATAGAGTGATCTGCATTGCAAGCACGAACCACCAACAGCTGCACCAGTCCAAAAACGAACCCCTGCTGCTGTTGAAACGCTGACACTGCAGACGGTGCTGCTGTAGCTTGACAGCAAGTGCAACCAAAGCAATTATAAAGGGGTTTCCACACAATATATGGAGACTTTTTTCTCTAGGGGTCATTTCGAAACAAACGGCGAACGTCATGTTGTGTTTTTGCAAACAGCTTTTCAGTATGCGAACGCGAACCAACGTGTAACGCGTAACACGCATCCCTGCTAACAACCATATTCTCGCAAAGGTGGCGACATTCGATACAGTACATGAGTCAATAAGCAGGGGGGTTGCTGGATACAACATACCCGTTGACACGAAATTCACGTCGGATATTAATTTCCCTCTTTCGCTAAAGTAATTGGTTATACTCCCCCATACCGCGAACAACCTACCTATTGCTGTACTCCGTATCATTATGTTGCAACTTGCAATCTTAACGGAGGGTGGGAGGGCTCCGTGGCGACGAAGGTAGAGAGCTTGGAGCATTTGGCCGTAATGCGTCTCACCGACAATGGCGAACGGCTTATTATCTCTCTCGTGTACGCTACCAATTGCTAGTTTTCTCCCCCCAGCACGGTATCCAGTACATGCACGGGTGGGATACCGCATCAACACGCAGAACGGCGCTACCCAGAATGAACGGAAGACGACCCTAACACGTCATGCCCATCGACCCAGAGCATACAATCAAAGTCGTCCCACAGCCGCAGCCGCTAGCCAAGATCGTACAATCAAACTCGTCCCACAGCCGCAGCCCCTAGCGAACGTTCACTCGGACAGCAGCATCGTAGGCATCACGGACCGTCTCACTGGTCACTTTGCACCAAACCGAAAATTGGGAAAGGCGGCAAAAGGCCGACGGTTCGACGGGCATGTACCTTGTGTACGACGGAAAGGGTCGCCAGCGAACGGTCGCGAAGATCATTCCTACTCTCGATTGTCATGTATATCATCGTACAACGAATTGTGTTGTTTCTCTGTTTACAGCGACTATCCTCGATGCGATAGAGGCAGAGGTTCCACCTCTAGCTTGCTGTCGCCGCAAGTGTGGCAGTGGCGAGTATGCCGAAAGCTCGACCGCTGACATGGACGACGAGAGGAGATGCGCTTCACCGCTTACGCTCACGTCGCCAGGGCAGAGCCGCGTGGACTACACTGAGGACCGGGTACGGTAGTCTGCAGTTCGAGATGGTTGCGGTACGAGTTAAAGGGTAGTTCGAAGAGTACCTCGCCGACAAGTAGACACTCCGAGAAAACAGACACCATCGAGATTAACATGATCACCTCGAGACTACGGTGGCGTTGACAGGGACGAAAATGAAGAGTAGGAAAAGCATCATAGGACGAGGGTGACACGATGTTACGGAATAAGTCGCGCCTTTATGAACGGTTGTCAGCTGTATTACACATACTCTTGCTCACGAACTGACCTAAGTTCGGCCTCACCCTCATCGATTAATGGTCACTGTGGCTGCTTCGACCATAAGAGGAACAGGCGGAAGCGGTGGGGCTTCACCGTATGTTTGACAGCCCCAGTTTTCTGTGTGTGCATGGTACTAAGCGGGGGTGGTTGTGATGATACCGATATCACGGTTAATAAAAGCTTAAAACACACCGCAATTACCTGAGTGAATGCCGGTGTCGTCATTTTTCAATTCGCGAAATCCACAGAAATTCGACGCTGCCCCATGTGCAGGAGCAACCTACATTAAGTTTGGTGCAGCGTGCCGGGTTCAATAGCTGAGGCTAGCCTTTTGGACCGCATGTATACTTTTGGATAACGCCATTAAACCACGCGGCGGAGCCGCGTGGCTACCCTTTCCGACCCCGTGCCCCCCATAGGTTGGGGTTCGGGTTAAAGCCAGGGCTAGGGTTGAGGTTAGGGGTAAGTCTCGGGTTGGCTTGGTCTGGGTCAACGGGAAAGGTATACATCGACCACACACAGCCTGTCCAAAACGTTTGGCAGGTTGCTCCTCCACATAGGGCGCCCCCAGAAATTAATGTCACCACCCACCAAAGTGGAGACTTGCACCGAGTAGGTTTTACTCACAGATGAGCAGCACCTAAATGTTTACGCGCGATACTCGCTTAGCCTTGGGCGGGCAACGGAAGCTGCATACATGGGCAGTGTATATTTGCGGCGATATATTTCAAGGCTTTGGTCTACACCTAGCCGGGGGTAGCTACGAGTACTCGTAGGGACAACAGTGTGCGTGGTTCCAGCGTTTCGGCTGTGCTGGCGTGGTATCGTAGGATGCCTGTTATGCGTGGGGAGAGCAAGTTCCGGAGTCTCCGCCATAATCGAAGACGTACTCCATGGCCCTGCCGGATGTCGTGCAGAAACCTCCGCACGAACCTCGACCACTGTCGCCGTGTCCGGCCCCCCATGTATGCTTTACCGCCCCGCCTAGTCTACCCCGACGAACCGTACAACAATATGTGCGGTACGTTTCATGGTCCAACATGGTGAGTGTAGTCCTCTGGTCGACAGGTACGAGTCCGACTGACGACCTCCTACCACGACGTTGACGTTGTTACGTTCGTCTGAATTGGGGGGCGCTACTGAGGGTCGTTTTTATCGGGTAACTTGTTGCCAAAAGTGCCAATATTTTACATTATTTTTAAATCAGGAAAAGCAGAAAAAAGTGGATTTATTTGAAAATTTTGGAATTTGTGCAGTGGGCAAACGATTTGGAAGGCTTCGTATTCCAATATGTAGAAAAATAAATGAAAAAAATGGAAATGCTTATAATACCACGAAAACAAATGTTGGAAGTTTTGCAAAATAGTTGCTCTGATCAGAACGACCCTAAGTAGATACATCCTGTGTGTTTGCTCGAGGAAATGTCTCATTTTGTCTCCATCAGAAGAGAATCACGTGCCAATGGCCGCGCTTGGGACAATACCCTTAAAGGGGTCGCCAGCCCTTGCACCACTAAGCCGCGTGTTCTCCAGTCGTGTGATTTGTGTGATCCATCCGGGTGTTTATCCTGGAAAATCACCTTGCTAGGTGTCCCCCCGATAAAACGTTCATGGAGAGGTGGGGGAGGGCGGGGGTTGAGTCAATAGCACCGCGGTTTGCCGGCTCGGCTGCAAGCGCACCCGAGACAGAAACCAGATCAGTCAGCGGCGCTGCCTTCGCCGATTGACAACTTTATTTGTTGTCTGTCGCCGCTGGTGCTACACTACCACGGGCAGGCTGCTCGGTCGAATGAGTTGTTCATTACTCAAAATTGGACGTGGAGGTGTCCTATTGGCTCAGAAAAAAACAAGCATCTCATCATGGCGGTTCACGGAGCAACACTCATAAAAGGCGCACATCCTTTACACTGACGAGCAATATCGCCCTAGTCACTTGTCCGACCGGCCTTGGATTACTAGAAAAACAAGGAGGCAAACGTGACCGCCCTAACGTAGCGCTCATCTCCCGTTTAAGTGTTTTGTGTGTGGCAGATTGAGATCCGGTTATCTCAAGCGCATTCCTGGTATTGTCACGGAATAAGGTCAACACCGACGGGGTTTCTGGGTAAGAGGGTGGATGGGTGGCATGGAATACACGGCGGCCGAACTCGCCCGTGATTAGCATCGGCAATAAGTCGTTGCACGAGCGCTACCCACGTAGATCAAAACAAAGTGTCTTTATTCCGCTTGACCATACGTTAGGACACATTTCATGTCGATGAATACTACTATAAATAGTATATATGTTATACGATGACCTACTTGAATACCGCAATGCACGCAAGATCAATATGCCCACATCTTGGAGTAAACACACGTTGGTCGCAAAAACCAATACAGCAGCCACGCATAAAAACGTCCACCCCGACCGTCTACGCTAGAGTGCCTAACTGGCGTGTACGAATAGAGTCGAAGTCCGAGACAGGCCTTTCCGACCAGGTGGGGAGCCTGACCCAAACTCCCAATAACGTTCTAAACATATGTAGGAACATGCATCTGGCAACCTCTTGCCGCCAAGTAAACCTAAGCTCTCCATGTGGATACGTTTAGTTTTGAATATGTCAGCAGGCCCCCATGCCACGTCAAATCATCGCTATTTTGAAGGATATTAAGCTCATGTGCATCGGTAGTAGCCCCAACGCAATATAGCCACGGGCGAGGCTATACCCATTAAGCGGCGTTCCATCTGCTTCCCTTTTTACGCAATTCGAGTGGAAGGCGTCTCCTGAAGAAAGAGAGACGGTGTACAAGGAATCGACTCCACCCCTCTTGTTATTGTCATCAAGCGTATCGCTGCACAACCTGCGCACACTATACAATTGGTAATGATCGCCGTTCGCCGAGGGAAGGCCGAACCTTGCTCCCACAACTTCAAGGCAACGTTGTGCATTGCCTGATACATGGTCGAACGCCAACTATATATATAATATTATATCGATCACGCCCAATCGCCGACGTGCTACGCAGCTGATGTCGGTATAAACACGAACGTTCAATCCCCTGTTGTATAGTTAGGGCCTCGGTTTACCCGAACTATTAGCACCAGCCAGCAAACGCAGAAGCAACCGCGACCATGCCGGCCCCACCAAGTGCGACGGCTCCGACACCCGACTTGCAAGCTGGGCTGGCATCGGAGGTAGCAACCACCGGCACTGACGCGTCGCACGAGCCACAGACGATGGAAATGTCCTCATCGGTTTGCAGCAAAAGGTTTTCATCGTTGCCCGCGAAGTCACCTAAACATGTATGGTTATCAGATAACAGCCGCAACGGAGGGGACAGCGGGTGGTACGATAGGGGCGAATAGGGAAAGAGCCAGACGTAAAATAAAAAACGGTTTAATTTCAACAGGCAGATGCTGATTGCGTTTGGTATCGGATCAGGGGCGGCCGAGGATTTTTATATCATACACCTAACCCCCCCCCCCCCGAGAGGCCGATTCGTTTTTTTTTACCACTTTTGTTTTTTTTTCCGTGTACGAGTATACCTCGTGTATACTGGTGGTGTATCCGGTGTATCCAGCAGGGTGTATAGGTGAGTATCGGTGTATGTTTTGTGTAACAGCTACTGTAGTACCGGAGAGATGCAAACCCTCGCATCAAGTCAAATAACGTACGAGTAACATCACATCTCCGACAGATAGGTACAGGATATTTACAGAAGCAGTAAGATTGTCTACTCGTACCAGGTGGTTCGTGCAACACGGCGTGTACGTCCCCACACGGAGCCAACATGAAACAACCCGAGCAACGATTCGCAGTGTTCTACCAGGTTATACTGCTGTAGCGCCTGGTAGCGCCGGTCAAAAATAAATATTCTCCGCGCGTACAGCAGCAGTGCAGTATTAAGGAGGTACTATTAATACTACTACTGTAGTACCGCCACGTAGGGCAGACCGGGGCAATTACTCGTACAAGTAGTGCTACCGAGATATAGTAGTATCGAGATTGTGAGTAAAAGGGTCTACCCACACTAGTATGAATACGTGGCTCGTGTAAATACGGCATCCAAGTCCCCACCCAGAAACACACGAAGCAACGGCTTGCAATGTTCGACTGCTGTAGTAGCTGCGGGAAGCGCTACGAGTACTGCTTGCTGCTGTAGTACCAAGATTCACCTGTGCGAGCAAGCATGCTGCTGCAGCTCGGTGGTAAGGCAAGGCAACATGGTTATATGAGGTACCACAGGTACGTACCGGTATATACGAGTATTATGATACCAGATACCAGGTACTCGTATACTCGAAGTATACGATATAGGGCAGGGCGAGTATAGGACATCAAGGCGTCGACCACTACTGGACTTGACTGGACTGATACAGAGGCCCCGTCCGTCGCGACCTTCTTCAGGCAGTGCTTATCCATCCAAGCCTGTGGATCCCACGGCTCTTCGGGACCTTCTGGTCCACCTTCGATCGAGCTCATAGCTCCTTTGTACCGCTCACTACTCTCCCTCGACTCTCCTGCTGCAGTCGCTGCCTCTACGCAGCTGCAGCTCATAGGCCTGCGGCCGCCCCTGGTATTGTAGTAGTATGGAAGGCCTTGTATCAAGCAGGGGGGGGGACGGCCCTCTACCATCCCATGTGTTCAGTTTTATACAGGTATTGTATAGGCGTAGAGGGAGGGGATGGTCTCAGGTACCCCCCCCCCCTGTCAAAACGTAAAAGTTGAACAATTTGACGTGAGGTGTCGAAAACATTATTTTCGACACCCCTCGATCGGAGGGTAAATTTTTACTGTGTGAAGCGCCGGACCAATGATCCCCACCACCGCTTGCCAATACGCTGTGTACCACTCATTCGCAACGTAATTGTTGTCGGTATATACTTACCTTCGCCCGTTATTACACTCGCTTCCAAACGTTTTCGACGTGGCAAATTTATGGAGCAGATGAGCGCCGGTCTGCGTAGCTTCGATTTATCTCCAATAGGACAAGGCGGAGTGCGATTGCTCGAAGTGATGGATCCTGACACCCAACAGCGGTTCCAATCGGTTCGGATGTTCCTGAACATAGTCCCCCAACCAAGAACGTCTATCAGTCCGCAGTGTAACCTGAAACCCGTTTAACTGCGGAACGAGGTTGTAAACCTGGTTACCCCTGCTAGCGTTAAGACCAAGCCGTACGCTAGCACACCACGATACCACCACCACACACAGCGTTCGTGCAGAAGTGGGAGTTTTGGCATCCCGACGGCGAGACAGCACTAGGTGCGTGCCCAACCGCGAAGGGGTCGCCCTTATTCCACTCGGGTTGCGATCGGGGTTGAGCGTTTCAGCGAAATGAATTGGTGGTTGATCTACCCTTCGTCAACCGAGGAACTACTTAAATAAGGCATGCCTTATCGCCGGAATTTCCTTCCGGTATTCCAAACCTTTTAGGAGGCGTCCTATTTTAGGGGTAGCAGTGTTTCTTCGCGATACACGTTGTGTACCGTAGACCATCGAGTCGCGTTGCTATGGTTTCCCAAAGTCGGTGTTTCGGCGAAAGGGAAATGCCTCCTTGAGCGGGGAACCCTTAGAAACAACACATAGGTGCACCCCCGTCGCAGCATGCGTCTTCGCGGCATTCCTAGGCAATAGCATTCATTGTTCATATTTGATCTGAGGCAGGCTTTGGTTGGTTCATGGAGCGTCTTCACGTAGGACCGTGAGAACATATCCCGCCCACCCCTAACGGGTACTCACAGAACCATAACGCTGTCGCGGGGCTGACATCGCTCGCCGATTCCACAGATTCACAAAACCGTTGGACGCTGGCTCCGTCTGGTTCTATGAGAGCAATGATCCACTTAAACTGCGAAGAACACAATGGTCGTCATGGAGGTGATGGAACAAGTAGGCGGTCAGGGGGATACACTTCATATGAGTAGTTTGCCGACAAGCACAAAATATTGCCTAGTTGGTGCTATGTTAGGTCGCGTAGTTGCGCTGTCGTGGCGAGCCATGTTCTGGTCGAAGGTGTGCACTAGTTTCGTGGCACAGTTTCTCCGGCTGGCTAAACTACCGACCAATACATTTTCAATATCGATGTGTTGTACAAGTAATTTCGTTGTTTGTGGAGTGTTTACCATTGTTCTGAAGGAAGGCAGTGTTTGTGCAACAAATATAGAGCTACTCATCCTAGGAGCCGGGGGGGGGGGGGATGAAGTACCTCCCCGCCCCTTCCGTACTATGCCTCTAATCGGACTGTGTAGTCCCGACGTGGCGCCGTAAACCACAGGCCCTCCTTGATACCAACACCATAAACACCAGGAAACGTCACGATGTGAGCGGTTCATTCGCACGTTTGCGCAGGGCTTTATGTCTCACATTGCCATCGTCGAATTGAGCAGCGAAAACGGCAAACTCGGATAGAGCCGTTGTCCCCGAGACAGTGTATCCCGATTCCCCATCAGGCGTCGTGGCGGCAGTAAAACACCCGTCCATATTTGGGGCGGCGTTTGCAGTAATCGTGAACGAACCATCTCCAGGGCAGGTGCTGGCAGTCAATTCGGGCTCGTTAGCAGTCACCTGGTTTCGCCGGTTTAATCACCGAAGAATCAGCAAAAAAGCGGGATGAGGGAGTTGCGGTGCATTCGTCAAACACTTGTATGCTTTTGGGGCCGGCCCTTACCTGTACTGAGAGTGCGGTTGACGCAGGGTCGTGTTAGTGTGATACTGCTGTATATGATGGTGGGGTGGAGTTTACGCGCAAAACATGGTTGGAACGGGAGCCCAAATGAACACCGTAAATGACACAGACTATCATATACTTAATATAGGTATACGTCGACAGTACCACGGTCAGCTTGCTTATGGACTCCCAGAAGACTTGCGGTTCTAGCTATGGTTTCGGCTACGAGTCATCCCAGTAAGCTCTCTCACTGGCGATGGGGCAGGGGTCGATGCAGGCTCGGCGGTAGGCTGTGCCCTCGGCTGCGCTATCGGTGTTGGTGTTCCCGGGGAAAATAGCGGTGCACTCGTTGGGATAGGTGCACTCGTTGGGGTAGGGGAAGGGGTCGATGCAGGCTCGGCGGTCGGCTGTTCCCTCGGCGGCGCTATAGGTGCTGGCGTCGTCGGAGATACAGGCGATGTAACCGTTGAGGTAGAGCTGGAGCAGCCGCACGCCACGTCAATAGTTACTCCTTCGACACCTGAGCGGAAACGAAACAAAGTGGAACACGAGGCGTTGGACTCGACGCGTTGGTCTGTATGTCCGTATCTGTTGAAGGAGCGGAATTATAGCAGACACACAACCATGGCGCTGCGTTTCGGGGACTATTCACCGGCCTAATAAAAACAAATGCCACAAAGCGCGTCGAGTGCCGCGGGTCTAGCACAATCGACTGACCAAGCGGTCACTAGGGCGATAAACCCACACGACTGAAAGTACGAAATCCAGGAAACCCTGCCACCGACAACACTTTTCGAGAGAATAGCTCGGGACGTGTCCTTACCCCCAGCATACGTCATATCAAGGGCCGCTTGTATATTCACGCGGTCTGTGTGCCAAGCACGCGTTTTAGAGTCTCAGCAACGGCAGACGTCCCCTTGTCGGAGAAGAGACGTTGGCTTGGTGGGACTTTCGAATCCCCTGCAGGCGTGATATCATCCTAAAGGCGGCACAGAACTGTCTACGTACGTATAAAGGCTTATTGATTTCGAAAACGAGCGTTCTAAGCCATCCATGTTCTCGTTTCCCATGTCGTATTGTTGTGGTTGTCCTAGAGGCACCTCAAACGTGTTGTCTGATCTGTGTCCGAGTTTTTGGGGGAGGGCGCGGTCAGTTGACCAGGTACTTCACCTTTTTAGCACTGTGCTCCCGTTTTCGCGATAAGCATATCAACCTATTTATACATCGTATACGAAGTACACACTTATGTATGCACAGCAGTGCAGGTTATCCTCCCGGGCAAATATCACGGGTAATGCTGATGCCAAGCATTTTTCTCCTCACGATATCTCAACGAATCCCAGACACACAAGATAGACCGTGTACGGGTTGTCAAACACAACCGGCTCTAACTCAGGGGGAATAGGTGCATCGATCAAGCGTTAACCCCACGACAGTTACGGTCCACTCGCCTTCGAGCTGACACAGTCTCAATGTGGCGCGTTGTTTGAAAAAAAGAAATCGTTAAAGTTACACTAACACGGTCGATATGGGAGTTTTAACCTGAGCGTAAAAAAAGTGTGGTTGGTACAACTAAGGGGTAGAGGGTTATGGCACAGGATGCGAGAATGTGCAACCAAGAAACCCAAGACGAAAAATGTGCTTTCCGTTGAAACAATAACAAACACCAGGTACGGACTTGCTGTTGTTTGACCTTTCAAACAGTCGCCCTGCTATCATCCGCCACTCGGCCCATATACAACCCACGGCGATGGCGTTGTGTCCTACGATATACAGGGATACCTGCGATATACCATGTCTACACGGCATGGCCCAGAGCGGCAGGCGTAGTGTGTGCATCATATATATGGTCGGAGTTCTCTGAACCAAAGAAAGCCTGAATAGGTCGGGTTTGCGCAGACCCAGCCTTGGAACGCGTTGCTAGGGATACCTGCGGTACCGTGTGCATACGATAAGTTTCGAAGGAGCACACGCGGTATGTGTGTGTTTGTGTTTTTTGTTTTGTACGTGATATTTTCTGGATCAGCCTGGATAACCTCGACGTTGCTGATAGGTCTGCGAATATCAAAGGCCACAATAAGGTAATTGCGTCAGACTGTACACATGGACGCGTGCTACGATAGCTCTAGGTATATGGTATACCTTTTTTTGGCTGAAACATTTTCTGAATGACGCAGGGGGGGGGGGGGGGGGCTCCTTAACCCCTTAAGAACTGGTTCCACGAATTTGGGGACACTACTTGGAATTAGTGTGGGACATTTTTTAGAGTTCTGAAAAGGTTAACCCAAAATCGCCGGAATTTTCAATTTTGTGTGGCACTATTTTTTATATTTTGCTTTAGTAGGACGTGGGATTGTTCATCGGGTGGATCCTTTGTTTCCCTTTAAAATTTGTACTTTGGGTGAGGTATAGAGCCTCTCAAATAACCACCATCACACAAAACATGGTACACCTGCATGCAGGCTACCGTAGCAGACACATGCCACGATGGAGGTGCACCATGTTATTTCTGAGCTCCTCACTTGAGGAGCGTCATACCTCACCGAAAAAATGATTTAGGATGAAACTAAAAATGCTTGCCGGATGAGAAATGTCATGACCGAAGTATACTCTGAAACATCGTTCGTCACAAAATTGAAAGTCCGACGAATTTGGCGTAAGGAGCCCGATCGTTCAGAAAACGATTCAGCCAAAAGGTGCTGCCTCTACCGTAGGACGCATCAGCATGCGTGCATGTGGAACTTGTAGGAGGGGGGGATGGAGGTCCAGTTAGGACTGATGCTACGGATAGGGGGGTCATGAATACATAGGTGCTTGTTTTTCACCTGCACAGAACCACTCGGCCGAGAGTGACTGCTTTACTGCGTTGTACCCACAATTGTTTTTTTTTATATACATTTTGTTATTCTATACGCACCGCCATTGGAGGTTTTGTTAACCTCTTAATAATTGGTCCCACCTATCTGGGGACAAACTACTTGGATATAGTGGGGAATAAGTTTTTCAGTTCTGAATGGGTTAAGCGACGCCAACAAACCATATTTAGGTCCAATCGTGCTCGAGGAAACATCGGTACAAAAGAGAGCTAGGCCGGGATACTCGCGCTCTTATAGAGGTAGCGCTCTTTCGGCGGAAATGTTTTATGAAGGATCGCGCGCGGTCCTTACAACCCATAATCATCGGACTTTCATTCTGGCGTTGCGAAAATAATGTTTACACTACTGCAGGTTTGGAGGTCCTCAGATGAGGATCCTCCGAAGCATCATGAGGCACCCCCTACATCTTAGCATGCGGCAGGACTCACATTGCCACGATGGTACCTCCGAAGGGTGGTACAAGGAAGCTTCCAACTCCGACACGCAGAAAAAATCGCTTTCCTCAGTTAGACCGCTGGCCGGCACGTTCACCAAAAACCAGTGAATCTGCCGCAGAAGCATCGATTGCTTAGAAAAAGGTGTTTACTTACAAATTATATACATATATGCATCTTACCGGGTACAAAAAACACGGAAAGAACGATGGAAAGTTGCTACCATAGCGGTTGCGGGTATGAGCTCAGCGATTTTTTACATGCGAGGCACATCAACACAGCAGGTGGTGCCGCGTAGTCTAGGATCTGACGCGTTTCTCGCTAGCTCTTCATTAGACACGTTGTGTATTCCCTATGGCAGTGTGTGTAGGTGATTTAACTTTTTTTATACATTATATTTTCAGAATCGGTCGTAAGCAGCGGCATAGGGCTCCTCAAGGCATAACCCCCCCCCAAGGAAAGAACATACGACTACGGCCGTGCACGACATGAGTACACCCCCCCCCAAGAAAAAACATATATATACACATATTTGGTGCTACCCGGACCATAGCACGTTTTCAATGACGAAGTTTCAGTTGTGTAAGCCTCAACACGTGGACCAAACACGGCCATGTACATGTGTACATAAACGTCTCCCTGTGCCTTGCGGTACGGCAGGTGCATACCTACGCGTCTTCAAACTCATCACGTCTACGGACAATATCCTCAACGAGGTTGTACTCCAGTCGCATGCATATCCTGTGCACCCATGAGTACATCCCTATTATTCCACTCACGTTTCCAGCTGTAGAACTACCATCTCCCGACAGCTCAAAGGCGTACATCATGATCTGCCCAAAGTCAAAGTTCCCCGAGGTAGTGTAAATTATCTGGTCGTTCAAAACAAAATCCGTGTTTGAATAACACCCCTCTGCGCCAGACAGAGTTTGCGACACGATCGAAAATGAGTCTCCCTCGCCGCACGCAGACACGGTGGTACTTGGTGCGGGAGCAGGAGTAACCATTGCCGACGAGGACGTCATCGGGCAGCCGCAGGAGACAGAAAACTCATCATCTGCGAGGGTAAACCCCGCACCGTCCCCGTCGGCATCACCTGTTATTGAAGCACGGTGGAGGCAGTGTCACGTGGGGATGCGCTGCAACGAATGGGGCGGCCTCTTCATGTTTACCGGTAGCCCGGAACCGATACGCACGTTTTGTGCAACATGTCATATTTAATCGTCCACGGCGGTCTGGAAACAATACGTGCTGCCGATGAAGTTACGCACGCCGCAACGAATCCGCGGTTTCTTCGAGGCTTAGTTTTAGCAGGATTGTACCGGGAAACGAAAGTAGACACGTTGAGGGGTTACCGTAGACTTTGTGCATATAGGTAGTCCATTTGGTGCGTCTCTTGTTTTTCTTTTGCGTTCGGGATATGCCTTTATGTCACCAACATTAAAGCGCACGCTACACATCGTCGGTTGGAAAAGCGCAATACGTAATAGCAATAGTAAACAACGGGATATTTGCCTAGAATATCGACAATGTCTCCTTTTTTGCTGCAGTAGGCTATGAATGTAGTTGAGGCGCCCTTCATACATTGTTCTGGTGTACCGGTTCCGTTGGCGGGTGGTGTTGATCAGCTGTGTTACAGTCACATACCAGGCACAGGTAAGGGTTAGGATAACGCAACAGCTACATCGGATACGCAAAAAACACGCCTGGCAAGACAGGGGTTCACCTCGATTTTTCTGAGGCTCTTCGTCTGAGTAGCTACTGTATGCACCCCACTGCCTTCTACAAAAACACGTCTGTGCAGCCCGATGAACAGCCCGGTGGCCTTAGAACACGACGGAAACAAAACTACACGTGTCTAGCCTACGTAAATATGTCGTCACTGTAAATATATTTAGGTCGTACATGCAGTGTCACCAGGTAGATTTGAGGGCGGTTCGCGACCATACCCCAGTCCATGCAGACTGGTGGCGTTCAACAACGACAGCGGACGAATACAAAATTACCCGTGAATACTTTTAACTTGACAACAGAAATTTGTGATGTTTCGTGTCAAAGGGTTACGCAACGACCGTAACTTGAGATTCCAACAATACTGGGTAGAACAGTAGTTCCCCGGTTATGAACCACCATCCGTCACCCATTGTACTTAAATTGCCCCAAACTGCTACCCATGCCTCGGTCATGGCACACGTTGACGGTCGGAACAAATCTCTATCGAGCACGTCTGGGTTATTCCGGGCAGGACCCCCTTTACTTGCTGCCCTCAAATGTATCTACCCATCGACATCTGATGTCAAACCCGATTGCCGGAGCCCGCGCCGTGCCGCGCGATGAACTTACACCACCAAGCCACCTCTGTAGGGTCCAACAGGTCCGCGTTCCCCACTGCAAGACACGCTAGCGTAAACCCGCCTGAAGAATTAACGTAGTCTGCGCCCCAAGCGGGGTCCTGCAGCAGACAACATATTGATGAAGGTCGAGAAGAAAACTCCGTTAGGTGGCTTCGAAAGCGAAGCCGCATGGAGGGGTATAGCCGAGTCGCACTCTATTACACCATTGTTGGGTGTGCTGGCACCGGTTAAAATATGTATATATCGAAGGCCATCGACGCGGAGCGCCACACTTATATAAGGGGGGCCCCACGGTCTGCGCTAGGGTTTGGTTGCACTTGTGAACGCACGAGCATTTGCCACTGGCCGTCCTCCGCAGACCATTGCAACGGGGGACATCGTAAACGTACCTAATATATTGGAATCCGGTGCTTTGGTACTATGCTGTGCCAAGCCAATGTTTTATGTATTTCGTGTAGGAGCTACTGCAGCACATGTGTAGTCTACCGCCGGGTATTAGCACACGTCGTGAGGTGCGGTCGTTGTATAGCGCAACGGCAGGAGCCGCTAAAAGCAGGCAATGCATCCGAGAGGGAGTACCCCACCGTGAGCCACGATAACACCGGACCGACTGGCAAGCGAGGCACGTATTATACGAGTACTCCTACGACATTGTGAGTACTCGTAAAACATTGTGGACATACCACGAGAACACACGGCAGATTGTCGTTCGCTTCGAGTACTTACGTCGGATGAGCCGACCCCTGGCGCATACAAAATGCGTGCCGTGGACGACGAGTACCCCGACAATCCGCCGACCAGGAAGGGAGAGAAGCAGCCTTCCATGAGCGGGAACACCGAGGACGACACGAATATCGGCGTAGCAGCGTCAGAGCAGTCCCCCTCCTGCAGATTCCGATTGTTGGTGTTGAGGGTGGAGCCTTGAACCATTTCCGACAGCGGAGTGATATGAGCAACCGGGATACCAGGACGTGCTTGGTCACGGCCGGGCCGTCCCACAATAGCCGTGGGGCCAGCAGAGGCGGGGGGGGAATCGTTGTGCTTCAACGTCTGCGCTCGAACTTTCTCGAACTGCCCACGGATGCCCTCAACGTCGAAACCAGGCAACACCTGCTGACGACACGTTACATATACGGAATTGAGGAATTAACGCGCAAGGTGTCGGCCGGGGGGGGGTGACACGAAAACCCACGCCATATACTGACAACATGTTGTCATTTAAGCTCTCTCTTCGCTTCACAGCCGGGTTGCCGACTGAATATCTGAAGCAGAAATCTGCTACAAAACTCGACTGCCGCTCAGTGAAACAAGAGCATACCGACCATACGCAGACACAACAGCAGGAGATGCATAATTAAATGAAAATGCCGTGTACATGAAAAAACAAATAGCATCACGGAGGCATATATATGCGGACGGTCGAGACGCACCCTCCTTGGTTTCATGAGGGTGGTCCTGATTGCAGTATGAGAGCTCTAACCCCTCCCCCCCCCCATCCAAAAACCACGGTGTGTGGAAGAAAATGAAAGTGCTCGTACGTGTCCGATGAACAATCGCCTATTATGGCAAGTATACAATGCCCAATATTGCAACACAAGAATACAATTCCGACGAATTTGGGCGTTAACCCCTTAAGAACCGGTCCCACGTATTTGGAGACAAAGTACTCGGAATAAGTCTAGAATACACTTTTCAGTTCTTCATCTGTGTTAAAAACCAGTCCCACGTATTGGGGGACTACCTACTAGGGATGACAATTGGGATGTTTGTTTCAGTTCTTCTGAATGGGTTAAGGAGCCCCGTCATTAACCCTTATAGGACCGGAGTCCCGTTTTGGGGACAAATTACTTAGAATTAGAGTGGTTTGTCCACAAAACGGGACTACAGTCCTGAAAGGGTTAAATAAGACGGTACACTATTAATAGCAGTAACATCTCGGTACCAAAGCGCGCGTCCATGTCATAGGTTTGTCTTTTTGTTTTCTTCTTATATCACGTCCCATGTACTTCCTTCGTCCTCCCTTCATCGGACCTTACTGATGTACCGAACACATATCCATAGGAGTCACTCGTATATCCGGGGTTACAGGTAAACAGCAGACTGGTTCTCCCCATCCCCACGACGGTACATACCTTGCTCTACGACAGCAGTATCGCGAGACGACTTCGCCCCTATCTCCTCCCGTCGACTTTCGACATTTTACGCTATTCGAAGGGAGACTACAACAACAGGGAATAGGACCACGACTATTGTTAGTAATAGTGAAAATACGTAGAGGAATACGTATTCGTACATATATGTATAGGTTGTTTGTGTCTACCGTAAGTCCTACGAGGTACTTACAATGGTCCCCCCGTAACCCAGGCTCTCAGCAGCTATTGTACTCCTGTTCAGTGTGATAACTGTATTTCCAATGAAAAACGGCAGTCTACGTTGTCACTGTGAAGAAACCAATGGAAAGAGTTATGCTTCCCTCGAAGTCACGACTAATTGACTACTATACAACATATACATTGGGACTGAACTTTAGTCATTTGTGGCGGAAGCCGACTAAACCAATACCGTAGACGTCAAAACCAGCATTGGCTAGCAGGGTCACGACACATCCAACATGCCAGAAATCGGTATTAACGGGCGAGGCACCTGTCCCTAAGCACCGATCTATAGTATTATATCCCTCTGTTTTACGAGCGAGCCTGTCCAAGCTAGTCTTGATATATTTTCATGGAATCGATGCTCATCATCAGTACATGTGAATAGTCTACAGTACATATATAGGAGGACTCTGTATTGAGCCAGGATCTACTGGCAGTACACCGGTCTGGGCGGCCCTCTCCTGGTCGAGGGGGGTGGCAGGAGTCCGGGTAGGGTACTGACGAAATAAAACGACCTCAAAACGCCTCCTGGCTCAAACATCGGCTTTGAGATATCCCCCAAAAGAAGCGATTGGTTATTATGCTGTTGAGGCTCCAATTCGAGTAAAAACAGACCTCTCGCAGGTTCCCACGGCGGGATCCCATGCGGGGTCCTCCGTCGAGCCCCCCTCAGAACAGCAGGAGGGAACCTTGAGCCGTGATCAAAATCCTGGTCGGATCCAGGTTACAGGCTTAAAAACTACCACTACCTAGCCCTAAGTATCCAACGCTCAAGTTTGCCCTTGACGGAAATACAATTCGTGATTGTCCGCGCCGGCCGGAGGGGCTCTTGAGCCGTGATCAGAATCCTGGTCGGATCCAGGTTCCAGGCTTAAAAGCAACCAGTACCACAGTCCTAAGTATCCAACGCTCAAGTTTGCCCTTGACTGAAATACAATTCGTGATTGTCCGCGCCCGCTGGAGTGCCCTCTCTCCGGTACATTGCGCAATGTACCTATAAATGGCGCAAAGTGCGTAGGTATACCTACTTTTGGCTAATGCCCATAAATAAATATAAATCGAAAAACATACCGGCATGCGAATAACGCAATACCCAAGGGCGGCTGTTCCGTAAAGTATTTTATCGACACCTAACTATCTAAAGTGATCAGAACGGAAAAACAATCCGACCACTGCTGTGATCGCTGGACAATTTAGCACAAAACAAGTTTTTTTCCCGATGATTTTCCAAAAACCAATCACATGCTTTTAACCCCGTAAGAACTGGTCCCCCGTTTTTGGGGACAAACTACTTGGAATTAGTGTTCGATAAGTTTTTTCAGTTCTGAATGGGTTACACCCTCCCCTCCCTCAGGATATTCCAGAACCAATCACTTGGTTTTAAAGTTTTAAAGGCTCAGGGGGGGAGGGGGGTGTCTTTAAAACCAAGTGATTGTTTTTTGGAGAATTTCAGAAAAACAAAAAAATATGTTTTGTTGCTACATCGTCCAGCGATCACAGCAGTGCTCTGATCGGTTTTCCATTCTGACCATTTTAGATAGTTATAATATTTTTCGGACGCCCTTTTGTCGTACCGGCAAATAATATACTTGGTATACGATTTTGCTCGACTTATACATTATGTAGACTACAGCAGCAGTGGTTTCTGGTACCGCAGTACCTCCTGCAGGACATCGTTGTGTCTCTTTCTGGGTGTACCAAAAATTATCAATCTGGACGAGGGTGGTCGATTTTTTTTTCGACATCTCACAGAAATTTT
>MEHQ01000238.1:0-15127 GCA_008828725.1 Saccharina japonica
GCATCACGTCGTATCAAACCCGTTCGGCAGCAGCTGTTATTATAGCTTATAATAGTGACGCACGAGTAATTCCTTATCGACACGCACTGGCGCACGATGCTGGGAGGCTTGTTATATGTATACGAAGTATACATGCATGAGAGCTTTAGTACATGCTGGTGTCTCGTAGTCCGGTGCTCTCGCTATGTATAAGACTTGCTACGACGCGTACTTCGATACGCTGTTATTACGTAGCCGCAGCTCAGCAGCACTCTGTACTTGTCGTTTCTTCGGCAAATAACGAGGTGCTTTCAATGGCTGTTGGTCTGCTTATGATGTCGATATGATGGCACACGTGGCCTACAACGTATACCGCAGCAGCCGTTCGCTGCTGATTTTTCCCGCGGCAGTTGTTGGGACAGAACGGCCGTTTGGTTGGCCGCAGCAGCGACCCCCCCCCCCACATTTTATCGTACGGCGGGGTGGGAGCGGAGGGGGGGAAGTGGGAGGTATTGCGATTCGCGGGTGAGGCTGCCTACTCATTTTTTTCTGCTGCACTCACTTCCTACTCCGAAAGAGATGTGACTGCTGCGGCTTGTTGAACTATTGCACTCTCGCTTGTTATCACTCGTATGTGCCCAGTACCTGGGAATACAGCTTCCTATTATTTATTTACTTCGTATAGTACGGAGCAACAACGAGTCCTGCCCTACGATACCGCAATTTTTTTTTCTCTTCCCTCGCACGACATACCTCAGGGTTGGCATGTTGGAGCAACAGCATGTCCACCAGGGCTCGGTCCCCCGTTCCCTCTACCACCCCCCCTATGTAAGGGGGTCTATGGTCATACGACTACGACCATGCATGAAAATGAAGAAGTACACCCCCATGTAAGGGGAGCTCGCGCCACCTGCTGCTGCCGAGGTGGTCGCGTCCGCCGGTGAGGCCGCTGCATGGGTGGCAGCGCCAAGCGCAGCTCCCGTGTCCAGGGTGGACAGCGCCATGTTCGCGATGCCTCTCTCGATCATGGTCTCCTCCGCTCGAGCTCCCGCCTCGTGCAGGAGCACGCAGTTGTCCCGACGCGAGTAATACTCCGTGGTGGAGGGCCAACAGGACGACGTGTTCAGCCAGGATGGCCTTGGCGGGCCTTGTGGCGGAACGCCGCAGAGCCTGCCCCCCGGTGAGAGCGCTCCGCCGACTCGGCGTCCCGCACTGCCTGCAGCCATTCTTGGGCGCCCGGCGCCGGCTGGAGCTGGGCCACCATACCGCTCAACCTGTGCGCGAGCTCGACCCGGTCCCCCTCCGAGAAACTCCTGTCGTCAGGGGTAAACACTCGCGCGGGGTCGCACACCGGTGGGGTGCCAAGTTGCGTCCGCACCATGCAAGGCAGACTTGCCCGCGGGGTATCCGCGGGTATCGGCACGGCCGAGCTCCGGTCCGGACGCGGGGCTGGCACGGAAGGTGCCAGCGTCGGGGCCGGCACAGGGACCGGCGCACTGTCCGGTGTCGCCGTGGCCCTGGTAGCGGGGCGAGGCATGTTGGTGTTACTCCTCTGTAGCTTTCCTCTGCTACCCCGTTCCTCGCTGCTCCGCTCGCTGTCGACCGACTGATCGAGCGGTGGCCCACTGAATCTCATACAATCGAACCAACCCTAGAGCCACCTCTTTTGTTCCAACGGTCGCATTATATAGTGTACTGTAATTCCAAGGCACCTTTCTGGTCCGAAATATAAGGACCGTTTTTGCATTATTTTTTAATATAAATGGATTGCGGTTCTTGAAGGGTTAGTGAATTGGCAGTCGGTCGCGCTCTTTCAAGCAGTATACACTACGCATTGTAACTACAGTAGACGCTATTGTAACTACAGTAGACACTATTGTGACTACCGTAGACACTATTGTAACTACCGTATACGCTGTTGTAACTACGGTAGACACTATTGTGACTACAGTAGACACTTTTGTAACTACAGTAGACAATACTGTAACTACAGTAGACACTATTGTGACTACAGTAGACAACACTGTAACTACAGTAGTGTAACTACAGTAGACACTACTGCAACTACAGTAGGCGCTGTTGTAACTACAGTAGACACTGTTGTGACTACACTATTCCCGGCCAGAGTGGTATTAAAACAGTAGTTGCCCTTTTTTGTGGTAATGGATGACTCTCCTTTTGTTCTTACCCTACGTTTATCCCGGCGCCTCGCTCGCGCGCTCGTGCTGGTGGTGCTCGTGCTTCGTTTGCTGCAGGGCATCTTGGCGGAGAGCTGGATTCAGATGCAGACCCTTTCAAGGTTCTTCACGTTCCAAGTCCTTAACGTCTTCCTCGTCACGACGATCGCCGGCTTCGCGGTAGAGGTGCGGTGCGGTGACTGCTATAAAATAGTGTTGGACATCGAACGATAATCGAGTTTTTGTAAGAGGGTGCAGAAGAAGGCTGTCGTTGTTCCGTTAGTGAGTATTTTCGCTTGCCATTATAAGCCTGGCGCGTCGTGCAGCAACGAGGCGACGGAGCTAAAGAGAAACAAAAAAGGTGTAAATACTACTCTGTCCCGAAATATAAGAAACGTTTGTGTATGGATTTTCAATCGAAATGATCCTTATATTTCGGGTCAGATGACTTTCACACATCGAAGGCAGATCATCTACAGATAGATCATCTAGATCCTTTGCTAGCCTGCCGTAATGAGATGTGTTAATGTGCCTGCCGTTATGGGTATGAGTACAGATCTCCAACCCAGTGAAAACCTGTCCTGCTGTACGAGATCATGCTGACTACTGTACGGCTCCCAACACGATATATAACATGAACTCCAGGCAGTAAGATCATACGATAAGATCCAGGAAATATATTTACCCTGAGGAATGTCTAGCATCGTGAAGAGGGAATCGATCATCTCTACGTATCTGTCCCTAGGCGTCCCTAGGCGGTGAAGACTTTTGTGTTGTACGAGTATTGCTGTTGTTAACCCCTTGCAGGACTTAAGGGCTGCACTCCCACCGGTGTGGGGAACAAAGCACTTGGGGAATTTGTCTCAGTTTTTGGCTCCTGTGCAGCAGTGCTGCAGCACTATAAATAAAAGGTTTAACCCGGTGAGGAGGGTACGATCCTCCCAGGTGCTGATCGGGTCTATTTCTCGAAACAAGCGATATAACGAGGTACCCCCCGCCCGCATATGCTCCGCCTTGAAAGGGATGCGTGGGACAATGGTCAAATGGTGCTAAGGCAAGCACACGAACTGAGTACGCCCCCCCCCCCCGCCCCTCCGCTCGAATAGGATGCGTGTCAATGGATCGTATGGCTACGGCAAGCATACAAATGAGTACCGCCATCCCCCCGCCCCCCTTCGTAGCCTGATCTGTCTGTGGAAGTGGCACACCAGAAATTAAAATTAAATCATTGGACGCATGTCATTCCATATGCAAGTCCGCGCTCACAAGCGGTTCTTAGTAGGATGCGGGACTCACACCTTCATGCGACTCGGCCGTAACCCATCACGACAGCTTCGCGCTTGTCGGCATAGCAATGTCTGCCTGGTACGTGAAATAACCCCGTACGTGCTCATGTCGCGGATTGGTAGGGATGTGAGGCGGTCTATGGTCCATAACACTACGTCCATGCATAGTAATATCGAGTAAGCACCCGCCCCACGCCCTAATCCTGTGTCACCCCTTGTCTCCTTGCCCTTGCCCTCTATGGTGCGTTTGGTGGCCCCTGTTTCGCCGTGAGGGAGCAGATCCTGACTCGACAGTTTCAAGCGCAGATCGTGCAGCGGCTGGTCGACAAGCCCGCGGTTCTGTTCACTCTCCTGGGCGAGACGCTCCCCAAAGTGTGCGGGTTCTTCTGCGACTACGTGATCATCCGGGCGTTTTCCGGGATGTCGATGGAGCTTGTGAGGGCGTACGCGCTCCTGCCCGCGATAATCGCGCTGATGACGTCCAAGAAGAAGTGGGGGAGGTCGCCCTACCGGAGCTCTGCCGAGGTTGGTTAAATTTATTGACAGGTTTTCCACGCACAGTGCTGGGATGTTTTTTTTTTTTAGTTGAAGTATACCGCTACCATTTCAATGATGTACTGCTCGTACTACTTCGTGTATAATACCTACTGCTACTACTGCTACTACTACTACTACTGCTGCTACTACTACTACTACTACTACTGCTGCTACTACTACTATTAATAGTACTACTACTACTGCTACTACTACGACTACTTCGTGTATGCTACTGCTAGTACTACTACTGCTACTACTACTACTGCTACTACTACTGCTACTACTACTACTACTACTACTACTGCTGCTACTACTACTATTAATAGTACTACTGCTGCTACTACTGCTTCGTGTATGCTACTACTACTGCTGCTGCTACCATGAAATTGCATACTTGCACCCCCCTTCCGCCTTACAAGCGGTTCTTAGTAGGATGCAACAACTCTCCCTTCAGGCGACTCGCCGAACAACACGTCACGTTTCGCTTTGCGCTTGGTGCAAACATATCCATCTCTGCCTGGTCGGTGAAAACCCGACGTTGCTCCGTCCCGATCATGTGGGTATGCGAGAGGGTCAATGGTTATACATATGACTACGGCTATACATGACATATGACACGAGTACACCCCCCGCCCCCGCCCCTCTGCTGCGTATCGAAAGGGATGCGTACTCAATGGTCAAATGACTAAGGCAAGCAACGAATGAGTACGCCGCCCCCCTTATGCTCCGTCTCGAAAGGGATGCGTGGTCAATGGTCAAATGACTAAGGCAAGCAACAAATGAGTACGCCCCCGCCCCCCCCCCGCTCATACGACTACGGCCATGCATGACACGAGTACACCGCCCGCTGGTGCCTGCTCGGTAGTGTCAAAACGTACAAATTATCCCCACTGTTCCCCGCCATAGTACCCCCCCCCCCCCCAGGCTGATTCAGGAAGTGGCAACACCAGAAATTAAATTAACTCATTGAAGCTCATCCATATGCAAGTCCGCCTCAGAGGCGGTTCTTAGCAGGATGCAGCTCACCCTCCATGCGACTCGCCCAGTATCTCACGGCGCTTCGCGCTTGGTGCAAGCAATGTCTGCCTGGTTGGCGAAAACCCAACGTGCTCCGTCCCGGCATTGTAGGGATGCGAGGGTCTGTGGTCATACGACTACGGCCATGCACGATATGAGTACACCCCCCCCCCCTCCCCTAATCCTGTGTCACCCTTGTCTCCTTGCCCTGCCCTCTATGGTGCTGTTTGGTGGGCCCCTGTATTCGCCGTGAGGGCAGCCGCAGATCCTGACTCGACAGTTTTCAGCGCAGATCGTGCAGGCGGCTGGTCGACAGCCCGCGGTTTGTTCTTCACTCTCCTGGGCGAGACGCTCCCCAAGTGTGCGGGTTCTTCTTGCGACTACTGTGATCATCCGGGCGTTTTTCCGGGATGTCGATGGAGCTGTAGGGCCGTACGCGCTTCCTGCCCGCGGATAATCGCGCTGATGACGTCCTAAGAAGAAGTGGGGAAGGTTCCGCCCGTACGGAGCTCGCCGAGGTTGCCGTTTAAATTTATTTGACAGGTTTTCCACGCACAGGCTGTGGTATGTTTTTTTTTAGTTGAAGTATACCGCTACCATTACTACTACTACTACCACTACTACCACTGCTACTACTACTACTACTACTACTACTACTACTACTACTACTACTACTACTACTACTACTACTACTACTACTACTACTACTACTGCTACTACTGCTTCGTGTATGCTACTACTACTGCTGCTGCTACCATGAAATTGCATACTTGCACCCCCCTTCCGCCTTACAAGCGGTTCTTAGTAGGATGCAACAACTCTCCCTTCAGGCGACTCGCCGAACAACACGTCACGTGTCGCTTTGCGCTTGGTGCAAACATATCCATCTCTGCCTGGTCGGTGAAAACCCGACGTTGCTCCGTCCCGGTCATGTGGGTATGCGAGAGGGTCTATGGTTATACATACGACTACGGCTATGCATGGCATATGACATGAGTACACCCCCCGCCCCCGCCCCCCTGCTGCGTATCGAAAGGGATGCGTACTCAATGGTCAAATGACTAAGGCAAGCAACGAATGAGTACGCCGCCCCCCTTGCCCCGTCTCGACAGGGATGCGTGGTCAATGGTCAAATTACTAAGGCAAGCAACAAATGAGTACGCCCCCGCCCCCTCCCCCCCGCCTGCTGTGCCGCGACGTACTTACTTCTGAACCAGGACCGGAGACAGCGGTTCGACAGCCTTGCATCTAACGCGTCTTCCGGGTTAGGTGGCGGAAGCTCGGCAGACCGAGTGTGGGGTAATCCTAGGTCACGCGCGGGTTCCCAGGCGGCTGCTGCGACCCACTTCAACGGCGCCAGGAGACCGCTAGGCCCGTCCTGTTTCTACTACGGCCAGGTGAGCGTTGTGGGGACTATCTGGAGAGATGAGAGAGACGATTACAGCGACGGCCACTTTTGCGTGACAAGTAATATATATACACATATGGGTCTCCCGAGTTGTATTCATTGCAAGGGGTTCGTACGGCACGCACGCATGCACGGACGGACGGACGGACGGACGGGCGCAAACAAGTAACGTGATCCTATATAAGCCCGTTCTTCTGCGCTCTTGACGCTGCTGCTCGTATTCATAGATGGTTGAGTTTATCAGTGTTTTGGTCGCTGGCCGAAAGGAGGAAGGAAGGAAGGACGGAAGCAACGGCCAGAAACTCCGATGGAAATGTGTACCTCTCTGGACGTAAAGATAGGGACCACTTGGTCATCATCTTCAAGTCTAAACGGTTCTTATATTTCCGCCCAGAGTGGTATGGATTACGACAGCTGCGATATATATATATTGAGGGGGGACGCTCTTGCCTGCCTTCGTGCGGGTTTTTTGTTTATTTCGGGCGTTGATATATACCGAAACGGCGTACATACACAAGGACTACGCTCGGAGCCAGCCAGCCCGGATGTATCTCAAAAAGCCAAGTGAAAAAGGCAACCCGGAGAGTCTGCGTGCAGCAGCTCGATTCAAGAATCGCGTGTCGATTTGTATGTACGTAATATCTATATATATGTATATATACATTACGTAATATATATATATTACATACAAGGTTCCCCTTCGGGATTGTGGTTGACTCGATATCCCGGGGGGTGTCGCAAGCTGAAAAGGGAGAAACATAGCAGGCGTTCGTTCTGGTATACACGAGGAACCTAAAAGAAGAAAAAAAGACGTACGAAGCCATCACCGGGCAAGTAACCGTGCGAGTAAAACCGACCAGGCGATAGGAGTTTATAGTTTAGTTAGTTACAGCGTTTTTCCTTGCTCTTGTGTGTGTGTGTGTGTGTGTGTGTGTGCAAGGACTATAAATATATACCTGGTACCTGCGAAACGTACGGCGTTTTTATCATACGATGTGAGAACCTTCCCCTCTCCGCCCCCTCCTCCCCCCCTCGCTGCGTGAGCTAGACAACCAGGGTGCCGTGTGTATGTGTGTGTGTGTTTTTTTTTGGCGGTCACCAAAGCTGGCGGTCGAGTAGATCATTTGTGCGGGGTGGAGAACCTTTGCTCCGCACAAGGGGAATGGTCGTACCACGTAGTGTTAATATGGTAAGGCGTCCGCGAGGCAGTTACATAGTAAAACCCATTGCTGTCTCCGGAAGTGGCCACACCAGAAATTAAATTAACTCATTGAAGCTGTCGTCCATATGCAAGTCCGCCTCAGAGGCGGTTCTTAGCAGGATGCAGCTCACCCTCCATGCGACTCGCCCAATACCTCACGGCGTTTCGCGCTTGGTGCAAGCAATGTCTGCCTGGTTGGTGAAAACCCAACGCGCTCCGTCCCGGCATTGTAGGGATGCGAGGGTCTATGGTCATATGACTACGGCCGTGCACAACATGAGTACCCCCCCCCGCTCCGTCTCGAAAGGGATGCGTGGTCAATGGTCAAATGACTAAGGCAAGCAACAAATGAGTACGCCCCCCCCCCCCCCCCCCCCCCCCCCCCCCCCCCCCCCCCCCCCGCTCCCCCGCACGGTATGCTGGGCCCATTGCACCGTCAGCTTCGGCGGTGATTGCCTCTTCTTGTGCCTGAAGAGGGCACGACACACGCCCAACGGGCGCGTGCTACGATGGAGGCAGCAGTTTTTGCTTGAAACACCTGCTTCTGAATGACGCAAGATTGTCATTCTTTCATTCTTGCGTCGCAACATTTCTCATAGTAGTATGGTCGGGGCATGGAACTGGTCATCGGGTATCACTTTGTCCTCCCCCCCCTCGTCATAAATATATGATCTATTTATAGGTTGGGTTGGCGTCGGTTGGCAACGACGCTGTAAAACACGCCATCTCGCTGCGTGGAGCTAGACAACCAGGGTACCGTTTTGTTTTATTTTTCTGGCGGTCACCAAAGCTGGCGGTCGTTGTTAGATCATTTGTGCGGGGTGGAGAACTTTGTCCGTACACGAGGGGAATGGATCGTATCACGTAGTGGTATATGGTAAGGCACCGCGAGGCAGTTACATGTGAAACCCATTGCTGTCTCGGAAGTGGCCACACCAGAAATAAATTAACTCATTGAAGCTGTCGTCCATATGCAAGTCGCGCCTCAGAGGCGGTTCTTAGCAGATGCAGCTCACCCTCCATGCGACTCGCCCAATACCTCACGGCGTCTTCGCGACTTGGTGCAAGCAATGTCTGCCTGTGTTGGTGAAAACCCACGCGCTCCGTCCCGGCATTGTAGGATGCGAGGGTCTATGGTCATATGACTACGGCCGTGCACAACATGAGAACCCCCCCCCCCCCTCCCCCCCCCCCCCCCGCCTGCGTTGAGTGTGGCAGCAAAAATGCATGTGCGTGTGTTGGCTAAACGGGATGTGTATGTCATACGAGTACGCGTTTTTTTGGGGGGGATATGCGGGCAATAGTGCTGTGCGCTATAGAAGGCAAGGCATACGGTGTGTAGCCCATGTGCATTCGTTTTTGTATTGCATTTCTTTTTGTGGAGCTATATTATACGTCCTGAATAGCATCCGTTTTTCCGCGTGTGCTCGGCGGAAAGCGGCGGGTTTTTGTGTACTGTTGCACATCAACAAGAATAACAGCACCGAGAGCAACATCAACACAGTACCATCAACAGCGAAAGCAACGATAACAACATCATGAACAACAATGGTAGCACATTATCAACAGCAGCGACAACAGCAACAACAACATCATGGAACAACAACAGCAGCACAGTAGTATCGACAGCAGCGACAACAACAATACCAACATCATGGACACCGGTAGTAGCACAGTATCAACAGCAGCGACAACAACAATAACATCATGGAACAGCAACAGCAGCACAGCCGTATCAACAACAGGGACAAAAACAACAACAAAACAACAACAACAGCATCATGAACAACAACCATAGCACAGTATCAACATCGACAACAACACCATCATGAACAACAAAAGTAGCGCAGTAGTATCAACAACAGCGACAATAACAGTAGCACAGTAGTATCAACAACAGCGACAACAGCAGCACGAACAACAACAATAGCACAGTAGTATCATCAACAGCGACAACAGCAACAGTAGCACTGTAGTATCAACAACAGCGACAACAACAACACGAACAACAACAGCACAGTAGTATCGTCAACACCGACAACAGCAACAACAACAACAGTCGCACAGTAGCATCAACAACAGCGACAACCATATCCACGAACAACAGTAGCACAGCAGTATCAACAACAGCGACAACATAACGAAAAAACGACGATAGCACAGTAGTATCATCAACATCGAAAACAACATCATGAACAATACCAGCAAATAGCACAGTACCATCAACAGCGACAATAACAACCACAACCATGACAACAACCACAAACACCGGCGAACTGATATGCTCATTTATCGTCTTTACGGCAAAACTAAAATGCTACCAATGCAGGTACGTGTACGTTCCAACGTTCGAGAGCGGGGGAAGCTTCTTCCCCAAGATGTTCAGGCGATGGATTTTCGCGCTATTCACGGCACAGGCCACGATGGTTGGGATGTGCCTCCTGAAGCAGGGGTTCAACCAGGCCTACAGCGTCATGTTCCTCATGGTCCTCACCTACGCCTACAAGGCGAGTGTGTGTAGCCTTAGTCTGGGGACGTCCCGCTCTCTCGTGGGAATTAAGCGGGTTGGGTTGGGTTGGTGGTGGTGGTGGTGTGGGGGGGATGAGGGGTGTTCTCATGTCATGCATAGCCGTAGTCGTATGGCCATAGACCCTCGCATCCCTACAATGCCGGGAAGGAGCACGTCGGGCTTTCACCGACCAGGCAGATATTGTTGGCACCAAGCGCGCTCGGGGAGGGTGTTGTTGTTGATGATGGTTGTAGTGATGGTTGTTTGCTTCCCCGCCCCTTCCCCCGCCCCACCCCACCCCACCCCCCACCCCAGCGCCCCTGCCTTGTTCCCTCGTCCCCCAACCCGCCCCTGCGCCCTCCCCTGCCCCGCGCCCGCCCCCGATTTGCTGTCATAAATCATAACCACAGCCTTTCGTAATCTACCCCCCCCCCCCCCCCCCCCCATCGCCCTGTACTTGCTGCTTTACTCTGTTCCGCCGTTATATGCCCTACCCTGCCTCGCTTTGCTCTGTTTCGCGTGGCTTTGCTCTGTTTTTCCCTTCTTTGCGCTGTTTTGCGTTGTTTTGCCCTGCTTTGGTTTGGTTTGCTCTACCCTCCTCTGCCCTGCCTTGCCCTGCCGTGCCCGGCTTTGCTTTGCTTCCCCCTCCCCCCCCAACAGCGCAAGGTGCGCTCCATGTACGAGCCGGTGTCGTTCTCCCTCCCTCTCGAGATCGCCAGGGCGCTCGACCTAGACCGCGCGGAGAGCGGGCCGGAGGGGCGAGAGGAGGACGAGGCCCTCCACCCGGCGGCCAAGGAGTACCTCCAGCCGGAGCTGAGAGAACCTGCCTTTGTCGGTCCGGAGGACATACTGGGCGGGGCGGCGGGGCCGGACGAGACTTTCGGATGATGGTTCGATCGATCGATCGACGGTGGACGTACGTGCAGTAGCAGGACCGGAGCTATATACGAGCTGGAGGAGCCATTTCGGGATGAAACAATCGGCGTTCGGCGAGGCTGCTGGTTCATATAGAGACCTTTTTTTTCGGATGGGATTGGTGTGATGGGTGGTGGGTGATGGTCATGGGGTTTTGGTGTGGTGGGTGGTCGACAGGCTGGTCGGTCGGTCTGTTTGTCGGTTGGCCGGTCTGTTTAGTTGGTCGGTGTGTTGGTCGGTAGGCCCGTTCGTCGGTCGATCGGTCGGCCTTCACGGAGGCGCTGCTTTGGCGCGCGGTAGTAAAGGGGGCGCTTTTAATTGCGGGGGAGCGGGAGGTGTATAAGGAAAAGGGTATAATTGGCCGTAAATTTCGAGTGGGTTTTTTAACTCCGGCTGTTTTTTTTTCCAACTGTTTTTATGAAAGTTTTTGTAGCGTTTGGGGGGGGGTGGACCGGGGTTATTTGGCCCGCCCCGCGGAGGGGGGGGGGGGGGGGGGAAAAAAGAAAAAAACGGTACCCTGGTTGTCTAGCTCACGCAGTGAAAGACGTGTTTTACAGCGTCGTTGCCAACCGACGCCAACCCAACCTATAAATATAGGGTACTCGATATCCATGCATGGCCGTAGACGTATGGCCATAAAGAGGGGGGGGCGTACTCATTTGTTGCTTGCCTTAGTCATTTGACCATTGACCACGCATCCCTTTCGAGACGGAGCGGGGGGGGGGCGTTTTGTGGATGCTGCTGATAGTACTGATGCTGCTGCGTATGCTGCTGATGTTTATGCTGATGCATATGCTGATGCTGATGCATATGCTGCTGCTGATACTTGTGCTGATACTTACGCTGCTGCTTATGCTTACGCTGCTGCTTATGCTTTTGTGCTGATGCTGCTGGCGTCAATGCGTACGTTGATGCTGCTGATATTTAAGCTGATGTCCAAATATGCTGATGCTGATGCTTACGCTTACGCTGCAAAAGTTAAGAACCGTCGAGTCATAATAAAATGTAGCCCCCCGCGCCCCCCCCTGCCCATCGGATGGGTGCGCTTTCACGTCCATGCGGTCTTGCAGACAAGTTTTCTCGCAAGAACCCTGTCGAATAAGAACCTCCCCGAATGCCAGCACAACCACCACGGGTGAGGAGAGGAAAGCGCCGGTGCTATAAGTATTGTGTAGCCGCGGTTCGGCGGCAGTAAAAATAAAACGAAAAGAAAGGATGGACGAGGAGGTTGAACGAATTATGTTTTTTTGTGTGTGTTGCGTCGTTTTTCTCCTTTGAGGATGAAAAATGATTTCAGGATTGAAAAGGGCAAGAAAAGTGGAGCGGGGGAGAAGGGTTGGTTGAAAAAAAGAGTAAATCACGGGAGGTGAAGGTGGTGGTGAGGTGGTAGTGGTGGTGGTGGTGGTGGTGGTGATACCTTGTGCATGGTGTCGTATTTTTCGTTTCTTGTATTGATATTTTCTTCGTGTTTAGTTTTGTATTTTTGACGAACTTTTGCGATGGCGTTCTCGATGCGTTAAAGCAAAAGAACCGGCGTCAGTTTTTCTTTTGTGATTGTTTTTTTTTCTGCCCGGGAAACAAGGGCGAGGGAAGGTATTTTCTGTGAGAGAACCGGTAGTATACGCATGAACGTCGCTCTCTCTCCGTTGGTACCTTTGGAGGGAGTCGATAAACGCGGCGGTGATGGTAGTGGTGGTGGTGGGGGTGATGGCGGTGGTAGTGGTGTTTCTCCAGCTCTCCGTGAAAACTACCGAAGCCTGACGTTTTGTTTCCGTAGAGACGGTTGCTGCAGTTCTGAGCTCCTCGAGGCTATAAACTACCCTAGCAGGTACAACGTAAAGTGGGTTTATGAAGGTAGGACCCCAGGCGCTGGCCGAGCGAAGCGCGAGACATTTGGGTGGTGCTCTATATACAGCCATTTTTCTCGAAAGAGCGAGAAACGCCATCATCGCCGTGCCCAGGGCGACCCTATAGAGTAAAAAGAGTGAACCGAATACAGTAGAGGATTTTGATGATGGTGGCGGTTTTCCGGACCCCGCAAGACTAGCAGCGCTTTAAGAGTTTGTTGTTTCGCAGAACAACAAAAAATCCTGCAGAGCTCGTACCAGGTATATATATACGTAGCTAAACATAGTTTTGATGTCCCTTTTCTTTGTACGCAGGCAATTGGATGTGTTTTTTTTTCTCAGCGCTTTTGCAGGTTGTGCCTGCCTGCCTGCCTGCCTGCCTCTGCGGGGTTTGTGCTTTTTTTACCCACACACACACGCGAATGAACACGCGAAATATCGAAGTATTGAAATATTGCAGTGGTGTGTCTAGTAGGGTTGATACTCTGGTACCAATCGGGTATGTATCCGGGTACCTCTCGGGTATATACCCTATACCAGGTACCGGTGTATACTATCCACATCCTTGAAATATTGATAGTTCTATTTTTTTTCAAGCTAGCTCCGTCACACTACCTGTCTGTGTGCACGGCAGTCCATTGCGTACAGCGGGAGGTTGTGCCTTTTCTTAAAAGTCTCCATCCGCGCGTTTTGAGTTTTGAGTGGTACGTGTTTTTTGTTTTTAATGTTTGTGTTTTTTTTTTCTTTTTGCTGAGCCGGTAACCCCAAACGTATACCAGCCGTGCTATGTAGTAACACGTACAACGTACAGTAAGTAGTACGTGCACGTGTATCTCCCGGGTAAAAACAAAAAAAAAAGTTTCAACTATTTTACCCAGTGCCCTGAGCAGCAATCCCGTCCCGTACGATTTCCTCTCTGTTTTTTTATTTTTGGTAGCGTGTTCGTAGGGTTTCCGCTCGCCTCGGGGAGGGGGAGGGGGAAGGGGGGAGGGGGCGTACTCATTTGCTGCTTGCCTTAGTCATTTGACCATTGACCACGCATCCCTTTCGAGACGAAGCCTCACTCATGTCGTGCATGGCAGTAGTCGTGTAACCATAGACCCTCGAATCCCTGTATACAATGCCCGGACGGAGCACGTTGGGTTTTTCACTCCAACCACCGGGCAGGCATTGCTTGCACCAAGCCGGGGGGGGGGGGGGGGGGGGGGGGGGGGAGGGTTTGCTGTTTTTTTTCCGACCACCGGTGAGATCCCCATGCGTTTCATGCGTTTTTGCATGGCATGGGCACGATGTGCGAGGAGTGGTGGGCGGCCAAAATGCTATTCCTATATACGAGAGTTTACTCTTAGGTAGTCCGACCGCGGCTTTGAAATTCCGATATTGATATATATGAGGCGAGTATTTTTTGGGAGGAGGGATTTTTTGGGGGGGGGGGGGGGGGGGGGGGGGCGCGCGTCAAGGACCTCTTGTGGTGGCCTTAATATACTAGTTTTAGTGGAGGGAGGTCCGTCGAGAGGTCCAGCCAACGGCAGCCTTGCTCATATTACGGGGGGGAACGAACTATTATACCACTATTAATAGTATCCAGAACCCAATACAGCAGTGTCTACCACATTAGGGGGGATGTAAGATTTTTTTTGGGTCCACCGTAAGTTCTGCCTATTACTACTACATATGCCCCCTCCGTAATACCACTCTTTTGTCCCGAAATATATCAAAATTTTCTATATCAATATTCAGTAAAAAAAGGTGCTTATATTTCGGGACAGATTGGAAGAGCTTATACCTGGTATTTGGTGGGTGGATGGGTTGGTTGGTTGGTTGGTTGGTTGGTTGGGGGTGTTTTCCCGTTTTTATGCCGTGATTTTTTTTGTTTTTGTTGACAACCTTTTTACCAAAGAGGGGAGAGCTTTCTTATCGCGGTGCACGCCTGACCATAAATATGGTCGTACTACCACCCCCCCCTCCCTCTCGCCTTCCTTCCTTCCTTCCTTCCCTCGTCGTCATCGCTTTTTTTTGTGTGTGTTGTGCATGTGTATGCCTCTCGCTTTTTTTTTTGCCAGCGGCCACGCGCACGGCCAGGTGTTATTTCTGACTGTAGCTCTGCAGACCTGGTGCTAGTAAAGTTCTTGGTGTGACCATGAATGCTTGTAAGGTTTTGTGTTTTGTGAGGGTTCGAGGTTGGGGGAGGCGGTGGGGACAGGGGTGCGGGGGCATGGGGGGTCGGAACGAGGGGGGGGGGGGGCTTTTG
>MEHQ01000238.1:21583-57778 GCA_008828725.1 Saccharina japonica
GGGGGGGGGGGGGGGGAGAGGTAGATCCCACCAAAATAAAGACCGCCGCCACTCACGCGAACTATCCACGTAACAGCAGCGATGGAGGCGGCACCACCAAGAGCAGGAGCAAAGAACAAGAAGCGAGGACAAGAGGCGACGCGCGCTGCTAGTATCGTACAGGTATACCATTTTCTGGCTAAAAACGTTTCCTTATAACCCAAAATCGTCGTCGTTGTCGTCGGACTGAATGACTTTTCATTCTTCGTGTTGTGCAAATGTGTGTTTCATTTGTGTTGTTAGTCTATAAGTCTATAAGTCTATAAGTCTATAAGTCTATAAGTCTGTAAGTCTATAAGTCTGTAAGTCTATAAGTCTAAAAGTGTATAAGTGTATAAATGTATAAGTGTATAAGTGTATAAGTGTATACGAAGTAAGTGTATAAGTGTATAAGTGTATAAGGGGGATTTGTTCGTCGGGTATTACATCGTACCTGGTACGTATATAGCACTTTTTAATTTCCTCCCCCCCCCAAAAAAAAAACAAACAGTTTTGACTTGTTTGCTATTGGTATGGAGCTCCTCAAGTGTTCAACCACCCTAAACAGGGTGCACCTCAATCTACCGTAGCATACGCGCCTGTGCACGACAAAACAAACAAAAGCAAAGACAAAAAAGCAAGAAGAGGTCTACATAAGGGGGATAGTTCGTCGGGTATATATCACTCGTAGCACTTTTTATTCTCCTCCAGCCAAAAAAAAAAAAAATCGGGTGGGGAGGTATATGGAGAGCTCCTCAAGTGGCCAATTACTCTCATAAAAAAAAAGAAGACATGGTTGCACCTGTACCGAGAAACACACAAAACACAAAAAAAACAAACAAAAAAACAAGAGAAACACGCACGTCCGTATGTATGCATACGAAGTATATATTTAGCAAAAGAGCATGCGCAGTGGAAAACGATGAATGGTTGGTTTGTCGCTCGCTCGTTTGCTTACCGGGTCATCGACGATTGCCATGAGCACCTGCGCCACGTTACGTGCGTCGATGGGCTGGATCAGGTTGTCCCCGTCGTTTATCTGCAGCCGTCAGACCACACGCGCAAAAACAGTGGAGAATGCGGCACGGTGCGGTGCGGTGCGGTGCGAAGGGGGGGGGCGGGGGAGGGGGGACGTACTCATTTATTGCTCGCCTTACTAAAGAATCATTCGACCGTTTTGACATAGCATCCCTTTCGAGACGGAGCACCGTCACCGTTCCTACTCCTAATGGAGACACCTCCATGATATCGGCGCTCATTACCCATTGAGCCCGTCGGCGGAAAAAAAAACGAAACGAAACGAAACGAAACGAAACGAAAAAACAGCGTGTCTGAAACTCGAGAGACCAGAATCTCAAAACAGACCTGGGTCACCTGCCCCCCCCCCCCCCCCCCCCGGGAAAGGGGGGGGGGGGCGCCCCCCAAATACCTCGCCCCCTCCATCCTGCCTCATCGTTATATTTTTCATCACATCAGTATTGGCTCACCATCGGCACGCGGCCCATCCTGGTGGCCATGTTCGCGATCCAGGTGAGGAGGCGGTCATCGTTTCCGAACAGCTTGGCCGGACGGACGATCGTTGCCTCGGGAAACGCCTCCTTAACCGCGAGCTCTCCCTCCGCCTAAGAGGAAGAGAAGAGCCAGAGAGCCAGGAGGGGTGTTGGTTGTTCATTGAGCAGACATTTAGAAGGAAGAAGAAAAAAAAAACACGACCCATGCTTAGCGGTATAGACAAGACAAGCAGGCAGCGCTGCAGTTCATCGAAAGAAGAGAAAGGTAAAGAGGGAGAAAGACTGGAAAGATAAGAAAGAGAAAAGAGGGAGGGAGAAAAGAGAAAGATAGAGACAGAGAAAGAGAGAGACGCAGACAGAGAGATGCATAGAGATGATACACAGAGACACGCAGAGAGACACGCAGAGAGACACACAGAGACATACACAGAGAGACACACAGAGAGGCACACGAAGAGACACAGAGAGACACACAGAGGGACACGCAGAGAGACACACAGAGAGGCACACAGAGAGGCACACAGAGAGTCGCACAGAGACAAACAGAGAGACAAACAGAGATACACAGATAAATATACACAGAGACACACAGAGGGAGGGGGAGATAAAGGGAGAAAGAGAGAAAGAGGGAGAAACAGGGAGAAAGAGAGAAAAAAAAACACACACACACACACAACGGTGTCTTGTGTTAAGCCAATATACGGCTCACTGCACCACAGAGGGGCGGTGGAAGCGGCGGCGGGGGCGGAGGCAGCAACAAAAGAGAAGGGCGCCGACAGCCGACAAGTCTTACAGTCCCTCACCTTCGTCTGCGCCCAGCGAGAGGGAGACTCCAGGTCGGCGGCCAGCGCGCTGACATGCACGAAGTTTTTCACGCCTTGCGCCTTGGCGGCCCTTGCGAGCATGGCGGCCACGTCCACGTTCACCTGCCACGGCAAGGACCGGTAAATAACGCACAAGATCAGATCAGATCAGATCGTATCAGATCAGATCAGATCAGATCAGATCGTATCAGATCAGATCAGAATGTATCAGGTCAGATTATAGATCAGATCAAGACAGCCGTGAGTTAAAGGTGCAGATAATGTCGGATTAGATCATACCATATCAGACGACCGTGAGTAAGATGCAGATCGTACGTATCAGATCCTCGTCGGGTCAGATAACGCTGGGCAAGATACAGATGAGGTTATATGATATGATATGACATGACATGAGACGAGATGAGACGAGACGGTGCCAGAAAACGGCGAGTAAGGTACAGATCAGGTCAGATCAGGTAACGGTGAGTAAGGTGCAATTAAGACAAGATCAGATCAGTTCAGATCAGATCAGATCAGTTCAGATCAGATCAGTTCAGATCAGATCAGTTCAGATCAGATCAGTTCAGATCAGATCAGACAGTTCAGATTATGGTGAGGAAGGTACAGATCAGACCAGATAACGGTGAGGAATGTACAGATCAGATCAGATAACGGCGAAGAAGGTACAGATCAGATAACGGTGAGTAAGATACAGATACATATCATACCAGATGAGATCACTGCCGGTGGTCGGCAAGCGGGGAGCGACGGAAAGAGAGAAACGTTGCAATGTACGGAGAAAGAACAGGGGTCGGCGGGAGGGGGGTAACGGTACGGGAGGAGAGGGGTGTGCTGCTGGGGATAGATCGCCCGGAGAATGATCGCGGGCGGTAGCAGCAGCAACGGAGCCGGGCTCCTCGCGAAGTGACGCCGTTGAACAAGAGGAGAAACCACTGCGAACCGCCCGCATCCCTCGCAATAAAAAAACGCCTTCGTACACTATACCAAAACACAGCACAAGGACAAGACACGACAAGACAGGGCAAACGAACGGAGCAAGTAGTTGCAAGGCAGCGCAGCGCAGCGCGGCGCTCTTGTCTTTTCCAAGCGCGCAGCACACTGCACACGTCACGCGGCACGCGGCACGCGGCACGCGGCAGACAGGCAGCGTGCAGCGCGCGGGGTGTGCAAGCGTGCTTACATTTTTGAAGCTGCTGTTGATCCTGTTGAGCGCTCCGTCCTCCTTGCGGGTGAAGCAGACGTGCTTCGTCTCGTAGTGCTTGCCGATAAGGTTTACCACCGTGTCCGAGTCTCCGATGGCGTCGCGCATGCTCTGTTCGTCCGACGAGCTGCGGCGGCGGTAGCGATAGCGGTAGCACGGCGGTAGCGGTAGCGGTAGCGGCAGCACAGAGGCGGCGGTGGCGGTGGCGTTTGGAATCAAAAACAAACAAATAACTTACACCGAGAAAACGATCAACCAAAAACTCAAGTCTTCCCTTCGTATATATATATTATATATATGAGACGAACGTATAAAATCAAGTCCAGAAAAAACAAACAGATAGGAAGAAAAAGAAAGGAGAAAACGATGCACGAACGAGGAAAGAGAACACATGCCATGCTCTTCGGGGGAAAAAAAAAACACACACACACACACACACACGGAGTTTTGCACGAGGGGCGACCATCCCCTGCCGCCGCCGCCGCCGCCGTCGCCGCTGCCACAGGTGAAACATTGTGTCTTCGAGACGTGTGCTTTGCGACTGTTTGGAGCCACCCTCCTGACTGCGCATGCCACCGCCACGGCCAAGTGTTATGTCTGTCTGCTCAGGGCCGCATGTGTACCATTATATGGCACGCCATTGCAAGGCAAGTCAATAAGGTTAAGCACACCAAGCCCAGCCAAGCCAAGCCCGGCCAAGTCAAGCCAGGCAGTAAAACAAGGCCAAGCAAGGTAACGCCAGGCAAAACAAGGCAAGGCAAGGCAGGACAAGGCAGGGCAAGGAAAGGCACAGCAAGCCGAGCCAAGCCAAGCCAAGTCAAGTCAAGCCAGGTAGATAATAAGCCAAAGGTAGGGCACACCAAGCCAAGCCAAGGCAAGGCAAGGCAAGGCAAACAAGCCGAGACAAGGCAAGGCAAAGCAAACCAAAACCAAGCTACAGTAAGCGAAAGCCAGGCCAAGCAAACAAGGCAAGGCAGCGCAAGGCAGCGCAAGGCAAGGCAAGGCAAGGCAAGGCAAGGCAAGGCAGGGCAAGGCAAGGCAAGGCAAGGCAAAGCAAGACAAGGCAAGGCAAGGCAGGGCAGGGCAGGGCCAGGCAAGGCAAGGCGAGTCTACTCACTTGTAAAAAGGGAAGATGACCTGGCCGAGGTCAAACTGAACCTTCGTCCGGCGCGTGTCCATCTCGCAACCGCGGTTGGGCACATAGCAACGCGTTCCCGTCCTCCCTGGCGCCCGGTGATACGTGTTCGGCACAATGCGAGGCAGTTTCCATATGTTGTTCGGCACAACGCGAGGGTTGTTTCGAAGCGTGGGAAGGGAGGGAGGGAGAGAGGGAGGGATCGAAAGAGAGGAAGGAGGAGAGGTAATTTGGCCCGCAGCAACCCAACACTCATCAGTTGCGGCATTGTTGTCAACTCATGAGGATACAGCAGTAGTGGCTATATAGTGCTGGTATACCAAAGTCCTCCGAGGGGGTGTCTTCTCTTATCCACACGTGTTAATACGGTACCGTGAAAAGCGGGATCAGCCACGCACCATCTCTCCAAAGATGCTGTTCCAACTGATGCAGTCTGCAGCATACGCTGACTGCGTACTGCTGCTGAGAGGGCTGCAAATGGGTGGGGGGGGGGGGGTGTACTTAACTTTCATGCACGGCCGTAGTCGTATGACCATAGACCCTCGTATCCCTACAGTGCCGGGACAGAGGGCGGGGGAACAGCGCGCCCGCGCCGCCGTACGACAACCACCAACAGGCCGGTAGCGCGCGAGTCTACTGCCTGTGCGTGATATGCCTCGTTCCCGACTTCGTTGTTTCGCGACTCTCGATGTGTGTGCATGTGTGCACGTCTTGGCGTCGTCGTGACAATCGTGTTGGCGCGGTGGGGGCGTTCAGGCTCCCACGATGGGATGGCGACCGGCTTTCCCTTGCCTAGACTATTTTAAATAATTACCAGGTAACTATAAACTCGTTCGGGGTGGTCGGTGTTACTTGCCCGAGGTAGGTTACTTGCCCCGTGGCTTACTTCTTTGTTTTCCTGTTGTTTTCAAAAGAGATGTTTTGTGTTCTTCGTGCTTGCCTGCCCGGTGACTACATACGTACGAGTACGCGTAGCTGGTACGAGGAACGAACGGCCTATACATACTGTTGTTTGTGTTCTCCCTTGTCAGCTTGCGACACCCCGCGGGATGTCAAGTCAACCTCAATCCCGCAGCGGAGCCTTGTATACAGTATACGAAGTATATATGTAAAATAAGCAAGTACTGCATGCTACTGCACTTCTCGCCCTTCCGAGAACCGACACATGATGACCTGGTACATTGTATTATATATAAAACGTTAACCGTGGCACCAATGACGACCTAACTTTTTTTTGTATCGTGCCGTTTGACGCTCGGGCATGTTGCACAGCTTGAGCCCTGAGTCCCGTTAGGCTAAGCTACGTACGCAAAGCACCGCGTACAGGATTGTACCGCGAGAAAGAGAAGAGATGCATACATCTACTGTACTACGACGTACTTCTTATATACGCACATAAATAGCTGCATCCTGAACTACTGTCGACAATGTCGAGTCGTGCGAGGCGCGAGGCGCCGAGGTGCCGCGTGGGGCAGCAGCAGTTGTCCAAGGGATACATAACGTACGATACACACATAAAGTCGAAGAACTGAGTTATCAATCCGGACATGGTCTCAACGCTGCCATCGGGACATGGTGTGAATTCTGAAAGCTTGTTTCTGTTGAATTTTCTTTTACCAGTATACAGCTACTATCCTTGCAGGGCATCGTATACCAGTATCATGTACTCGTACCAGAGGGTACTTAGTACGATGTGGCAGATACACCAGGAGGAAACAGCTGAGCAGCAGCAGCAGCGGCAGTACGTAAGTTCAAGACTGTAAGACCGAATCGCCGTGTTTTGTGATAAAAGTGTGATGGTGCGAGACCGAATGGCCGTATGAGTACCAGGTACTGCAAGGGTACTGGTATGTATTGTGTGGTAGTTTGTAAGCATGATAACGTGGATGGTGCGTTGCAGCAGAGCTGTGTCTCGGGTAATACCGTGGACTCGAGCGGACAGGGCGAGCGGTTGTACACACCGGTGTGCACTGCGGTAGACTGATGTACACGCTCTTGATGGTGCTGTGTACTGCTGTGGTGTGTGCTGTGCGTGTGCTGCGCAATCATATTAACGGAATCCAACTTGGCTGAAAACGATCAAGCCAACCTCTCCAAACGCAAGCATTGAGACACGACGATGTTTGACATTCCGACCCTCGCACCCTCGCACCCTCGCACCCTCGCACCCGCGCGGTGGGAGCTGCTATTATACGTGCTGACTGCTCGTGCTTTGACGTTTAGAGTTTCCTACTGAAACGCAACGTACTCGTACGGACTGCTGCTGGTGCTGTTGCTGCTGCTCGTACTGCTGCTGCTGTGCTGCTCGTACTGCTGCTGCTGACCAACGTATGTGTGTTATCAACTCCCTACTCTGTACGTACCTGGTACGTACACGTTACTTGTACGACGTAATATGTTACCAACAAAGCCATCATCAACACGTATTAGCTACACGATTGGGAACATATGGGGGCGAGGCGCGTTGAGAACACAGCAGCTTTCCTCCCCTGCGTACGAGAACGTACAGCATCCGTAACGACGCGCCTATCGCCTTACGGTTTACGGTATACCATACGTCTCGCGCCTTATCATACCAGGTACTCGTTGCCTGTACGTACTCTGTACGACATCATTTTCAGGGCTCGCGATCACAGGTGTCCGGCCAACATGGAACACCTCATCGCATCGGAAACATCACCGCACAAGCCTAGTTTTGAGTAGAGCAGTATGGGTATCCACAACCAACAAGGGGTGCAATGGTAAGAGACAGCACTAGCGCGCTTTTGCGTGTTGCTCACCCAGTTGGTTCGTCACGTATCGTCCCAGGAACCCCGTGGCGCCGAACACAGCGACCGTCTTGTCATTCACCGAGCTTCTCCCGCCTGCTCCGTACTGACCCAAGTGTTTGCGGTATCCACGGGCACCCTTCAGAAGCGGCTGAATGGCGCGCTGCGGCCTCGCTAAGGTAGCCATGGTTCCTAGTGCCCGTACCAGCTTGCGTCCTCGTGAAGGCTTGCCCTCCTGCCTTCTTTGCTATGCGTGAGGGCTTTTGGCTTTTTGACGAAGAATTGGTAGGAGTTCATGCATTCTCAGAGGCGTTTCTAAAACGGGAGATTAAAAATGCGGCGGAATTTGTTGCGAGGCTGTTAGGCGGTTGCCGACACATACACCTGTGAACCCGCGAGTCTCCAGCTACAACCCTAGGCCCTCATGCGGCAGAAAATCGGCAGCACGTTGTGGAACCACAGGCCGGCATCGCTATCAAGGCATTTTCCCCAGCCAATCCCCTCACTACAGACGGTCTTGACCAAGGCAACAGCCGTCTCTTCTTGCAGAGCTTTCACCAATAGTAGTCCATCTTCTACCTCGATACCGACACCGCAACGCACGTGTCGCGTTTACAACATCACAGGCGGCGTCGTCCCGTACGACCAGGCATGGCTGTGGCAGCAGCGCCTGCTCCACGAGCGCATAGCCTGGCAGCGAGAGACGCCGACACCGCCCGTGGGTCACGACGTCCTCCTCCTGCTGGAGCACCCTTCCGTGTACACGCTGGGGAGAGGCTCGTCCCTGGACCACTTGCGATTCGATCCTTCGGACCCTGCCTGTCGGCACGAAGTGCGCCGGACGGAGCGGGGGGGCGAGGTTACTTGGCATGGGCCAGGGCAGATTGTGGGGTACCCGGTGATGGATCTGAACTACCACAAGAAGGATTTACATTGGTACCTGCGGCAACTCGAAGAGGTGCGCTTATGACGCATGACGCGAGCATGTATGTCGGCTCCAGCAAGTCGTTTTCATCCAGGGATGTACGATGATGCCGGTACACAGCGGTAATTGCCGGTAAATCGGTAATTACCGGTAACGAAACCGGTATCATACGTATAATACAAGGTTTTCTCTTTTTTTCGCGGTAATGAAAAATTGATTTTTTCCTGGTGGAAAACGCCTGCTTTGAAAACCCTTGGATTTTGTTTTTCTTAGTGTGGCTCGTACAGTACTCGTAGTATACTCGGTACCCTATGAATAGAACGAGGACGCGTTTCAGCACCTGCTTTACTGCTGTTGTGTTCCTCCAGATGTGTTGTACTTGCTTGCATCGCTTCAACCTTCAACATCACAAGCACAAAATATAAAAAAATGTACTGCCGACACAAGCACTGCTTACGTACGAGTACTGCATTTACCATACATCTCTCTCTCTATCTGCCAGGTCGTTTGAAAACTGTACCAGGTACTTCGTATACATTTGTGAATTACTGTAGATATGGTCCAATTTTCCTCTGGCCGGTCACACAACATAAGCTCCTTAGTGTATTCAGTATGGATGTATATGGTACGTACGTACACGGTTTCCTTTGAATGGGGATGATAAGAATGCACTCCCTGCCTTTAAAAGCCTTGCAAGGTTCCAGGTAGCGGCACTGGCGAGCGGTCATGATATTCCGTATTCCGCTAAAATCGGCAATTCCCGGTACGCCACAGCTCTGAAATGCGGTAACGTATACTTCGCATACATTTTCCATCCACCGTATCATACGCAAGGTTCGGTATTACTGGGTATGACTCGTACTGGATACTACTGCTGTATCATACTTGTACCTGCTGCAGGTATATCTCAAGAGGTATCATACGGTACGTATTGGTTTGCTTTTGTTGTCCCTCTACTGACGAAAATCGTGGTTCGAATCCTGGTTTGTTTGTATTACACATGTATACAGTAGGGTTCCCCCCATATGGCGGTCTGAGGAAGGCGATATCCCGATATATGGCGGTCAAAATCGCTTGGCGCTACTGGGGAATGGCACTCATAACCTGGAATGAATAAGGCGGCTGGCTTCCCCCAATAAGGCGGTCATATTGCTCTACTAGACACACCACCGCCTTACTGGGGGACCTCTACTGCTGTAAACCCAAGAAGGTCCGTATTTCGGTCTGTTCCGTCACGGAAAGCGCGAGAGCTTGAGTGATGATACAAAATTCAATGGAAGCCGAGGTTGTTTGTTGATAATATTGCTCATTCACATGCCCTGCATCCATCACTTGAAATCGTTGTCCTTGCCTTCATCTCGTACCGGTGCTATTGTGCCGCACGATAGCATATACTGTATACCTGTATAGCTCAAGACCCTGGGGTCTCAATACAGGACTCCGCTCCCCTCCCCCTCCCTCCCTCCCTCCCCCTCCCTCCCTCGCCCCCCCCTCCCCCCCTCGCTACGTACGGCATATTCGAGTACAAGTAGGAGTTTTGGCGTTTATCGTAGGATGGGGCAAGCACTTCCATCGCTCATTGGGTCAGACGTCTCATTTTTCCCACTCACTATGATTCGTACCTGGTCCATAGTAGTCAAATAGCAAGCACTAACTAACAACGCGGGTAAACGACAACAAGAGGAAAACGACACCACACTCCCTCCCAGGTCACAACAACAAAACACACCGATGGGGTGGGATTTCCTGTACAAATAAAAAAAGCAGCGATTTTTTTGTTTGCTTGTGTCCTTTTTACTTGGTTGCAGTACGTACGTATACCCCCTTTGTCTAGGCCTCGGAAAAGGTACGACGTACCAGGTACGAAGTCGGGTGTCGTGTGGAAGTTTGTTTTTCGTGTACCCGTATGTATGATAACCGTACTCGATTCCTGCTTGGTATCGTACGTCGTAAGAGTCCACGCGAAATTTCCAGGAGTGTTAGGCTCGACTCAGGGACCAGGGACCTCTTGTCCCTTTGAAGATTCGAAGGGCTTCAAGATAAACCACGTCATCCACCGGAGCGCGAAGAATCCGAGATGAAGGTACCATGGGGACAGACAGGTGGACGGACAACTGCTGTGTATCGTAAGAGCCCACGCGAAATTGCCCGCCAAAGTGTGGGGTTCGGTCCAGGGACCAAGGACCTCTGTCCTTTTGAATATTTTGAAGGGCTCCAAGATAAAACCACGTCATCCACCGAAGCGCGAAAAAGCCAAGACGAACTTACCATGGGGAGAAACAAGTGGACTGTGTATCTTAAGAGCCCACGAATCGCCCAGAGTAATGTGGGGCTTGGTCCAGGGACCAAGGACCTCTGTCCTTTCGAAGATTCGAAGGGCTCCAAACATCAGCCACGTCACTCACCGGAGCGCGGAAAACCCGAGACGATTTTTACCATGCGGAGAGACAGGTGGACAGACAACTGCTGTGTATCGTACATAAGAGTCCACACGAAATTGACCAGAGTATGGGGGTCGATCCAGGGGACAGGGAAGTCTGTCCTTTCGAAGATTCGGAGGGATCGAAGATAAACCACGTCACCCACCGGGACGCGAAAGACCCGAGACGAAGTTACCATGGGGGGAGACGGGTGGACAGATAACTGCGACCACGGCCTGTTCAGAGTGCTGCCGAGGGCAGAAAGCTCCTGAGCTGGGCTGGAGAGTTCAAGTTATGGTTGTTCTGGAACATCGAAAACGTGTTGACGCGCTCCGTGTCACGCGTTTCTTGTTACGTTTCGCGTGTTACGTTTCACGTTGTTAGGTGTGATGTGCCACGTTTGTCACGTGCTACGCTGTACGTACGTATATCGATGCATCTAGCACGTCAACTATTTTGTAGGTTGAAGGCCCGTTTGGTCTTTTGGTCAACATAAGCGAGTGCTCAAGACACAGGTCTTGAAACAGCTACATCAAAAGCTCACGGCGATCGATCGTATATTTATATGGCAAGGATATTGTGCCACTCACTGCTATTTTTACCAGGGGTTAGGTATTCGTAGTGGATACATACATACATACATACATACATACATACATACATACATACATACATACATACATACATACATACATACATACATACATACATACATACATACATACATACATACATACATACATACATACATACATACATACAAACATACATACGTCGTTGCATCACAGGGTCTGCGTGACTCATAAAACCCAAATAAGCCCCTCCTTTTTCCCTTCCATCTCCTCGTCCGCCGAACGAAACGACTAACACTTTTTAACAATGTCTAGCGCCCCTGCACACACGCGCGTTTGTTTTTTTTTTGTTTTCGTTGCGCACGGTGAAACTTGGAAAAAAAAAAACGAACAGGTCTTGATTAGAGTCCTGGCCCTGCACGGCCTCGAGGGGGAGCGAGAGACGGAGCACACGGGGGTGTGGGTCGGCGGGGCCAAGATTGCCGCCATCGGTCTTAACGCCAGCCGCTGGATTACCTCGCACGGGTTCGCGCTGAACGTAAACCCGGAGATGCAGCCGTTCGAGAGCATCGTACCATGCGGCATCCAGGGGCGTCCGGTCACGCGACTGTTCGACCTCGTGCCGCCCGAAGGAATCGCGATCAGCGGCAGTGGTGGTGGTAGTGGTGACACTGCTTCTGCTGCTGATGCTGCTGGTGCTGCTGGTGCTGGTGCTGGTGGTGCGATCGACTCTGTGCGGTCGCACGCGATTCGGGAGTTTGGGGATATTTTCGGCTTGAAGATGGAAGTCGAAGAGGTGGACGCCGAGGCCGGGGCCGGCGGGGATCTCGAGGGGAGGCTGTTCCCGTCGGCGTGCGACCCCGCCTTGCTGGCGCGTTTGAGAGCTGAGAGTCGGCGGCAGCTGGAGCTGACCGCCAGAAGACGGGTCTGAGGCTGTGTTGATTGTCGTGTATACTGCCGTGCATAATAAGTAGACCAGGCAGACGTTGTTACATGCTTGGCACTGAGCAATCCGTATTGCGACAGATGTAGAGTACGCATATGTACCTATCCAGCCGCCGTTTCCGACGCGGAGACGCAACGAAGTGAATTGAAAGTTGGCACATACTTGCTGCAGCTGCTGCAACCGGATTGACTGAAAGACAAATAAAAAAGAGGTGGTTATCGCCCCCGGGCACTCACTCGTACACCGGCCGGCTTGCTTGCCCACTACGCTTGCGGAAGACGATCAACGAATTGTGCGCCGTTTCTTGGCCAGGCTTGGGTATCAGCCTCGACAAGGCTCAGTGCGAAAAAAAAAACGCCCATGGCGTCAAATTGCGTAAAAAACTAACGCCCTTTTCCTTCTTTTTTTTGTTTTGTTGCGCTTCGGCATTTTTTCTCTAACGTCCTGCCGAGGTGTCCCATTTCGATGCCTTTTTTTGTTTATAATATTGATTTATACGGTAGGTTTTATATTGCACCAGGGTTGGTAACAAGCTCTTAGAATTGTAACAGCTGGCGGCATTTTACATTTAACAGCTGGACACGTCCTTACAGCCTACTACCCACCGTATTAGAAAAAAAACGTATTCCGTCCCCCCTGCCCCGTATTGTTGCGATGGACGGCGGCTTGGTCGTACTGGCTCTTCGGTCTCCTCTACAGAAGGGGGGGCAACATTATCTCCTGGAATGGCATATGGATGTATGATATATATGTGCGTTTTCTTCGTCAAAACTGATGCACGTAGAAAGGAAGTGCCGCACGGATGATGAATGCCTCTCTAAATCTCATACAAAGTACGAAAAGAGCGACGAAGTTGTCATTTTAACAGGAAAATGTGACAACAGTGTGGAGAGGTTATACGTACGTACTGAAACCTGAAACCTGAAGCCGTGCGGAAGAGGACGGACGTCTGAAACACAAAAATAAACACGGGTTATGACGAGGATTTCAACGTTATCGACGAAAAAAAGGGCCTACACAGTATATATCAGGTAGGGTACAGACCCACGAACAAGAAATAGCCTACACGTACAATAGAAAAAGAACGCCACAGGCTCTCGCTTGTTTGGGGGGACACTGCATATACATATACATTCAGAAAAATTGGACGGTTCCCTTGCATCCCTCCAAATCACGTAATCACCAAGCTTTTGGCCGCTGATCCATCGCAAGGACCACGGCTACAACGTACTCAGTGAAAAGTGGACAACAGCAGTACGAGTAGTCCCAACGAGCTCCGGTAATTATCCCCTCCCAGGCACAAACGACAGCGCGCACGCTAATTCGACTTAGGAACGTAGTGCGCACGAGGGTAACGTAAACCTTAATCTTGCAAGGTATATACCAGGTTATATTAGTCTTGTACTACAGTATCAAGGTTGCCCTGCTGTACGCTTGGTGTGACAATAAGAAAGGTTTCCCACCCCGGACAGCTCATGAGCTAGCTCATCTGTCGTGTATAGCTCAAGCTTTGAAAACATGTGCAGATGAGCTACCGATTATAGCTCAAGCCTCTGAAACATGTGCAGATGAGCTACCGATTATAGCTCAAGCTTTGAAAACATGCGCAGATGAGCTACCGATAATAGCTCAAGCTTTGAAAACATGCGCAGATGAGCTACCGATAATAGCTCAAGCTTTGAAAACATGCGCAGATGAGCTACCGATTATAGCTCAAGCCTTCGAAACATGTGCAGATGAGCTACCAATTATAGCTCAAGCTTTGAAAACATGCGTAGCTCATGTAGCTCCTATAGCTCATTTTGGGCCAAATGAGCTAGCTCAGGCAGATCATATAGCTCACTCCGGACATATGTGTGCAGATGAGCTACCGATTATAGCTCAAGCTTTGAAAACATGTGCAGATGAGCTATCGCCTATAGCTCAAGCGAAGGAAAACATGTGTAGCTCATGTAGCTCACGTAGCTCACCGGTGAGCTACGGTGAGCTGATCTGTCCGGGGTGTGAAACCCTTGGCATTCCTTTCAATTTACCTTTATTTTTGTTTATGTCGGATGGGATAATTCCAACTCCTTCCCTGCCCTACCCGCACAACACCAAAACATGATCATAGCTCATGTACGCAGCTCATTGTAGCTCTTTCCCGGCGAACATGCATATAACACCCTCACTTTGGCCTACATTTACTCCACTTTGAATAAAATCTAGAAAATTACATTTATTCCACCTTGTGCAGAAAATGTTCAGCTTTCGGTTTCTCAACTCAAGTTTTTTCGTCCAATACTAAAATCAAGTGAGTCGTATTTATTTTTGTTCATCCTGGTCAACTTTATTTTCGATGTTCTTTTCGTACTTTGGTTTTCAAACTCATACTGATACTGAAATCAAGTAAATACAAGTATTGTCTTCGTCGAGAGATTTTCAGCCAAGACTTTTTGTTATCAATAGAGATTTGGTATATACGGCAATAAAAATATCGTCTTGGTCAAGACGAGGCTTTCACCACATCCCGGACGAGACTTACATCACACCCCGGGTATATTCCAAAAGGTCTCGGTTTTAGAAGTCCGCGCGCACGCGAGCTTCGATCCAGATTTGTTATATATAATGACATCTCGTGAGCTTGGTCATCTGTCCCCTATAGCTCAAGCATTGAAAACATGTGCAGATGAGCTATCGCCTATAGCTCAAGCGAAGGAAAACATGTGTAGCTCATGTAGCTCACCGGTGAGCTAGCTCTTTAAAGAGCTAGCTCGAGCTACGGTGAGCTGATCTGTCCGGGGTGTGAAAGGTTTCAAGAATCTTGCTCAAGAGTCTTGCTCAGATTGAGTCCCTTTCTTGTTGGCGAGCCCACACGTACACCAAATTTTTGTAAGAGTTTTTTTCTTGTGCTGAGCCCCAAAACAATAGCGATTCGATTGCGATGCCGCAAACGCCCCAAGGCGAAGGAAAAGCGCCGGCGCGAGCGGGTGGAGAGGGGGCAAAAAAAAAAAAAGGCTTCATTTACGCAAGAACCCATGTTCATGCAGCCCCGCGAACGCTGGAGACAGATACACCAGCATCGCCCAACGTCTGCTGGATGGGCAATGACAAAAACAGATCGCCCTGCTTGCTGAGCAGCTCGTAAATGAGCGCGCCAAGCCTTCAATTCAATCACGTTTGTTTGTGTGTAATAAAAAAATATTTTGTATGTATATTATCTCCAGGCTGCTATATCATACATACACGTCCGCAGTCTATCCCTTAACGCAAAGCTACTCGTATATACGTATCGTATCTACTCTGTTGTTGCATATACAGCATCGTCCCATCGATCAACATCTAGCTATTGGTACCAGTGGCGGTTGGTGTGTAAATGATGAACGTGGCCGCCAGGAGTACGTGTCATACGTATACACGCAATACACTATATATAAAAAAAAAAAAACAACCCTCTTACTTTTTTTAATCCTCCACTGTGGCATCAAAAAGTATATAAGTGCAAGATCAATCAAAACCACGAAGCAAAACAAATCAAAACACGCAGCAAAGCAAAATCTTGCTCTCCCCGCCTTCCTGCTGGGAGCGCTCTCTCTCTGCCTCTCTCTCTCTCTCTCTCTCTCTCTCTCTCTTTCTCTCTCTCTCCTCCCTCGCGTAGCGTGACGTATTATACGTTACGATAAAAAGCCTGCCATCTACTGCTGCACTGCACTGCACTGCACAAGCATCATCACACCTACAAAAATACACAAATAAAACAAATGCACAAACAAAAAGAAAAAACTGCTTTTACAAGAGATTTATTTTAACGTGCTTTGAAATCTCACATTCTGCAAGCAAGCGCCGAGCTCTAAAGAGACGCTCGTCGTTATAACACTTACACACACCCCCTCAAAAGAGCACGGAGAAGATTAAGATTTACATCCAAAGTAAAAAAAAAAACACTGCACACCGGAAATAAGGAACGGACGGACGGACGGACGGGCGGAGAGACGGGGCGGGGGACGGCAGCGACTACGCTCAAAGCGCTCAAAGCTGCACCACGAAAACAAAACAAAAAACAAAACAAAAACCCAAGGATTTCGCGGTCGCCAACGTGACAAAAACGACAGATTCTGTGTTGACACTAGCAGCAACGACAACAACAACAACACAATGGGGGGGGGAGGGGAGGGGTGCACACCGCGGCACTCCCACTCTTCCGTCCTGCGCTACAAAAGCGAGCCACGGCAAAAGAAGGCAGAGACGAGACAACAAAACAAATAGTTCCTCCTCAAACGCCATGCTCCAGTGGCCGCTATCCCCACACGTTGGGGAGCAGTAACGTAAAAAACAGTTATTCACCGCACGAAAACAAAGGGAAGCGCCCACTACGCTACATAAATACACTCTTCGACGTCGTACACTATAGAAAATTATCCCGCGCAGTAGTCTAGCGCGCACACGCGCCAGCGCTCGAAGGGAGAGGGAGGGGGGGGGGGGCGGGCGGGGGAGGGAGGGCTCTATGGGTATCTATTTTTCCCGGCCAGCGGAACCAATCTCCTGTTGCGCGCTGTGATCCACCCGAGGTACCAGTATATCCTACTATTATCATGCTTCACATTTAATTTTATCTCCACCTAACTTCCTCTCGCGGAATCTCGACCTGCAACATATTTCGACAAACCCTGTCCCATGGCGCGCAGGCAGTACGGCCCCCTTTCTGCCTGTGGGTGAGGGTCGGCCACAACGAATAAACATAAAAGTATGTTTGACGACTTCGTACCAGCACGAAATATTCCACCAGTAACCTCTGGTAAAAAGCCAACTTTTGTATGATATCGTATGCAAAAGCCTCTTCCTCCTGCCCCACCCCCCCCACCCCCCATCCCTCGGTTTCGGATCCTCATCACCGTCCGAATTACGAAACAAAACATCCACCGCCACCGCGTGTGGCACAACACTTTTTGCCACGAAAAACAAAAACAAAAAAAAAGACACCAGACACAACAAACTACTGCGTGTTGGTAAGAGATTGCCGGCGCTTCAAAAGCTGCCGCCCTAGCTAGCTCTAGCTAGCTCTAGCCAGCCATGATCAACTTTATCGATCGATCGATCGATCACAGCCTGCTTCTTCTCCCGCCCACTAACGACTATCGTTCTGCCCTCTCTCGACTCTAAAACCGCTCTTAGGACAACTGTACTCGCCCCCGTTCTATGCCGTCGCCCCGATAGAACCCCTCGAGCAAGCGCGGACAGGAGTCTCGAACTTAGCGGGGAAAAGGAGACCGTCTCCGCCGATGCCGTCGCTCCACGTGAACCGGTCGAACGGCCACCACTCCTCCCTCCCTCCCCCCTCGCCCCCCCTGCCACCCGCCTTCCTCCCCCCCCCCGCAACCCTTGCGCCGCCGCCGCCGCCGCCTCGTCCGCTTCGAGGTCGGCAGCGTCCTCGGCGTCCCACCACCACCCGGAGGTGTTGTGTACGGGGGGCACGCCGCACTCGTTCCCGAAGCGTCGAGGCACCAGAGGCGGCTCCTGCTCGAGCAGCCGGTCCCAGCTCACGCTCGAGAAGAACGGGTGCGCCTTGACCGCGTGCGCTCCCCGGCTGCCGACCCTCCCTCGAGGGTCCTTGGAAAGCAGCGCACGGATGAAGCGCTGGCACACCGCGCTCACGTCCCCTTCCTCGCGCTCGCCGGGCCCGGGGAAGCTGGCGTCCTTGTGCATGATGTTGAGGAACGTGAAGCGCGTCTTTCCGTTCTCGCCCGCGAACGGGGTCTGCCCGAGGAGGAGCTCGTAGGTGAGGATGCCGAGCCCCCACCAGTCGACGGCGCTCCCCTGAGGGTCGTGCAGTAGGACCTCAGGCGCCTGAGGAGGGGAGGGGGAAGAGGAGGATGGGAGGGGAGTGGAGGGGGGGCGGTGATTATACATCCATTAGGTGCGGTAGCTTCGCCGGGAGGGGAGGGGAGCGGGGGCGGTGATTGTACATCCGTCAGGTGCAGTAGCTTTGCCGTGAATTGTAGGGTTTCGAGTTTCGACCGGTGACAGAAAAGCAGGTTGTCACTGGAAACAAACGGTGGGTAATGTCCGAAACGTCTGGTTCATTGAGAGCTGGAATCACCGAATACAGGATTTTTCCACGTAAAAACATAATCACATATTATATGTACAATATGTACCAGAGCCTGGTAATGTTACATCATACCAGGTACGTACGTATCTCGACCAACGCTACGTAGTCCTTCACTTTTGTTTCGCCCTCCACGATAGAAATATGACCAAGAAGCGAACCAGGAAACAACTCGGCAAAGATAAGCGGGGCGTATCGTAGCATATCATAAGTCACCACGGTGGTCTCACCATGTATTCTGGCGAGCCTGAGAGCAAGCCCCACGAGGACTCGGCGAGGGTGACGGTGGTTTGTCGCGTGGAAGTTTGCCCAAGGTGGTTCACCTTCGGGCTCCCGCACCTAAAAGAAGGAAAAAACGAGGGTGAAAAAGTGACACAGTATTAATATATACATAGCGGTCGAGTAAGTAATTTGCCAACTTGAAAAAAAAAACAATCATTCTATTTTGTGTTGACTGGACTCGTTCAACAAACCTATACATATAGACACAGAACAGAACAAAAAAAAAAAAAACGCCACCGCAATGATGGCAAAAAGCAGCAACAACAACCACAAAGAACGTTATCCCGCAAAAACAGTTGGGAGAAAAAAAACAAAAAAAAAGGACGGACAACGACGACTTCCGGTGGTCTCTCCCAACCAACCTACGTATGATATGTATATTACCTGTCTTGCGCGACCGTTTCTTCTGCGCTATCAGGCGGAGGGAACCCCGGTCCACTGACGTCCTGCTTCTGCGCGCAACCTCGCGCCGGCGCCGGCCCACCCACTCGTCCCGGAGAAGGGGGTGGCATGCCCAGGCTGTCAGAGGACTGCTGCTGCTGCTGCTGCTGCTGCTGTGCCCCTCCCGTCAACCCGCCTTGCTCCGCGCATCTCAGCGAAGACGTGCTTCCAGCCACCACCTCGGCTGCCCCCGGCTCGACAGACAGAGCCGACGGCGGGATGGAACCCGCCGACAGGGGCCCGCGAGGACCCCTGCGGAACTTGCTGCGAATCCGCCGACCGAGAGTCGGGGGCCGCGGTGGAGTCGGCCCCGCCGCCGCCGCCCCCATCAGCAGCTCGCTGTCGCGCGCCGTCTGCACAATGGCGGAGGAGTCCTCCAAGCCCTCTGACGGCTTCGGCGCGCGAGCGCGAGCGTCGCCATGTGCGGTAGTGGACGCGAAGCTCGGGTGGGAAGACCTCCGGTTCGAGTCTTTCTTTCGGGAGGAGGACGCTCCGCTAGGGCTGGGGTGTCCGGGCGATGCAATGCCCCCGGCGGCGGCGGCGGCGGAGGCGTTTCGACCAGGGTGTTTTCGTCGCGAACAACGCGAGCCTAACAGCCGTGGAGATATCGCTGGCCTGGCTGCTGCTGCTGCTGGTGCTGCTGCTGCTTCTACCACCTGGGGGGGGGGGACTTCATTTTCATGCGTTGGCGGAGTCGTATACCATATGACCTTCGGGAGGGGAGAGGCACAAGGCGAGACGAGGGGGGTATACAATATTATCGAAATTCCCAGTTCCGAAGGGGGAAAAAAAAAAAAAATGCCGGTCGGCGTTACAGTAGGTTGTGTTGTATTGTGTTGTGTTGAGCAATATCTGCCGATAACGCGAAGCAACAAAAATCGGAACGAAACATTCCACGTATACGGGCGGCCGGTTCGCGAGCCGCTTGTAGCTTGAAACAGACAAAACACCGTCGCGCCATATACAGCGCTTCAAACAGACAACACACACCCCCCGTTGGGGCGCGTCAACAAAACGCCATACATACATACATACATACATACATACATATCGCGTACATATAGAGGTATAATATATACACCACAACCCCTGTTTTTTTTTTTTTTTTTACCTCCTCTTTTTGCCGTTAATATATATATATATATATAAATATATATTCCTGTCCCTTGTCTGTTCAACCATCATACTTTCTTGTCCTTTGGTGCCAAGCGGTCGCATCCTGTGACCTGTGACACACTCAAAGACGGTGCTTATATTATACCGTCCTGGGTTTTTTAAGCCGCGGTCCCTCTGTGACATATGGGCCAGAGTGGTACGTGGTAGGCGGAACAGAACTGGAAAAATGAGCAAAATGTGCACCACGCCACGAGCACCTTTCAGGAGAGTGGCTAGCATCCGCAGTACACATACCGGGTTATCAGTGAACAGTGCGGATTTTTCTGCACTGGAGACTGGAGACTGAGGAGCGGCGTCTTGCTGGGCGACTTCCGTGAAGCAAAAGGGCGTTCGTGAGCGAAGAGGCGTCGTCGCTTCAACAGGGCCAAGATCTACAAAAAAAAAAGAAAAAAGTAGACTAATACTCTTGGTCTGCTGGAACAACCAAACGAAACATGCGCTCAAATCAAATTCACACACAAGCACGCACACGTTGGAAAATCAGCGCATCATCCACCGATGGATTACAAAAAAAAACGTTACGCTCTCCCTTCCCCATCACAGCGCACTCCCACACATATATACATCATTCTGTTCCTACAGCCAGCAAGTACAAAGACCGCTTGGACACAAAAAAATAACAAAACACAACGGTACATACCTGGTACATTTCGGGACATACGAGCATTTCGGGACACAGTAGTGATACCACTATTGTCCCGAAACATAAGCACCATTTATATTTGATTTAAATGGTTAACCATTTTATTTGATTTAAATGGTTAAATGGTGGTTATATTTCGGGACAGAGTGGTATCTACATACCTGGCACGAAGCATACATGCAAGCGATGCGTTTCCGCACCCCCCCCCCCAAAAAAAAAACGCAGGGAGCGGTGCACACCGGCCGGGTATATACAATACGTACAACATGTGCGTCGGTAAAGGAAGCACGCGTTCGAAGCGACCTCTGCTTGCTTGCTCGCTCGCTTGCTTCGTCGAGGCTTTTGACATATGACATACCTGGGTCAGCCCCGGGCTCGACTTCGTCCTGGGCAAGGGGTCCGATGGCAAAGGCTCGTGCCCCATTCTCATATCGTCCGTTTCGATCTTCACCTTCCCCCGCTCCGCGATACCTTCACGTCGCAGTACATACAACAAGAGCGGGTCGGAAAAAAAGAGAGAAGGGTCGGGATCCGGGTCAAGGATAAAAAATAGCCAAGAGTAAGAGTAACTCCTTTTAGAAGCTAACAGCACCAAACGTTTGAAGGGGGGACGAACAGCGTAAGGGAGGGAGACGAAAAACTTGGAGGAAACTTTTGGGTGGGACGTTGTTTTTTTTGCAGTGAGTGGGTGGTGTATCAAAGGGTTACCCAAGAAAGGCGTCCGTATCATACAGGCAATATATACTCGTAGGTGTTGACAAAACAAACGCGGCACTTTCCCCGCGGTCTCCCAAGTATCTACAACTCGAACGTTTTTGTGTGGGGATGCTTATTTTTTACAGTGATGTCTATATATACAGACTTCGAAGTACATACACAAAGGCTAACGACACGTCCGTTCGAGTAGAAGTACTACGAGATGTTACCAACAAAAAAACGCGGCAGTTTCCCGCGGCGGTCTTCGAACTCTCAACTCTGAAAACGTTCGTTCGTTCGTTCGTTTAGGACGACATGATATTATGTATGTATGATATGAGCACCTACAACAAACTGTCAGCGCAAGATTTAGCCGGACAAGAAAGGACGAGCGAGGAGCGGTCGGACTTTTTTTTTCTACCGGTGGTCACCCCAGCCGCCAGGTACGCGCTACGTTCGCGTACGCACAAACAGTACGTAGGCGCGGTTCGTGTCACTATCCCGACCGTATATACCACCCGGGTGATCAAAGACAACACACGGGGTGATAAGATACCACACCGGGTGATAAGATAGCACACGTGTGATAAGATAACACACCGCGAGATAGGATAACACACGGGGTGATAAGATACACGGGTGATAAGATAACACACGGGTGATAAGATATCAGACACCGGGTGATAAGATATCAGACACCGGGTGATAAGATATCAGACACCGGGTGATAAGATATCAGACACCGGGTGATAAGATAACACACGGTTGATAAGATAACACACCGGGTGATAAGATCACACGGGCGATGAGACAACATGCGGGGTGATAAGAGACAACACACCCCCCTGGGGGACGAAAATTTCCAAAGCCATTTTTCTCCAAAACATTGAGCGGGGCGGGCGAGAGCGGGCGGGGCACACACACAAACTCGACGAAAAATGGTGGTTTTATGTATGGAAACATCGCGCCGAGATTATTTCCAGATAAGGCGTGTGCGTCGCTCGGCGCTTCGGCGTTAATTCTCTCTCTCTCTCCGTTGACGAGAGAAAACCGGCTCGTGGAAATTCGCCCGAGGGGAGATAATACGGTCACCAGGTGTTAAGGCGCGGTCGTGTCATTCGACCATTATCACGGGGTGGGCTAATGTAGTAAACACTAGTAAATAGGACCTACGGTACACACAAAAACCTACATATTTCCCTAATTTAGTAAGAATATTTGGTCCTATCTGCTATGGCCCCCAAACAGTAAAAAGGACCAAACATTGTTAGTAAAAATAGGGAAATATATATATTTTTTTAATGTGTGTACGGTATATAGGTCCCTATTTACTTTATGGTTCCTCGTAATAATAACCCAACAATAATCCCCCCCCCGAAGTATTTTTGTCGAGAAAAAAAAAAAACTTTCTGGGGTTGAACCCCCCTCCCCTCTAGAAAACTCCCATAATTTAGAAAACCAACCGCACCCACCCACTCACTCACGTTTTCGGATAAACTACTTGGGATTAGACTGGGATGGTTTCCGCAGTGGACACTCAACGGTTAAAGCCACGCACGCACGAACCCACGAACGGTCGGCACTGCTGCTGCTGCTGCTGCTGCATTGCATTGCATTTTGCGCTCCTCAACGTACACACGAACAGCTACGTAGGATAGGCAGGCAGGCACGAGGCACGCAGGCAGGCAAAGCAGGCAAAACAGGCGCCGCTACTACGCACAGCAGCAGCAGCAGCAGTGACAAGAGCGAAAGGCAAATAACCAGGTACGTATGTATGTATATATATATAGATGTATAAAATATGTAGCACTCACTCTGTCCGGAAATATAATCAACCGCTTTGAGACTGATACTATTAATAGCATCAAAACGGGGGTTATATTCCCATCCAGGGTGCTACACAACATATTACATATGCTGGTATATATGTATTATATGTCGTTTACCAAGCTGTCTGGGTTACGACCCCGTCAAAACCTCTTCAGACGTAACACACTCATCATATACCTAGGGTATTTTTAGGGTGTGGAGTCAGTCCCTTGGCGGTCGGTCATTCAACAAACAGTCTGGCAAAAAATGAAGCCGTCAAGAGCTCTCTTAAGACATGATCGTAGTCGTATATACCACGTTTCTTTGTTCTTTTTTTTTTCGGGGGGGGGGGGGGTGGGGGGGTCCGGGGGGGGGGGGTTGAGGCGTCCCTTGACGGCTGTCATCAAAGAGTGCCGTTAAACCCTTTTACTACTCTGTAGTACTACACTGCCTGTACACAAAATCGAAATCGGACTCTACAGTACGTTGTAGTTTCGTAGTTTCCAAGTGTGTTTGCCTCCACAACGAGAGTGCCTTAACCCTCTTAGGACTGCAGTCCCGTTTTGGGGACAAACCACTCTAATTCTAAGTAATTTGTCCCCAAAACGGGACTCCAGTTCTATAAGGGTTAAGAACTGGTCCCACGTATTTGGGGACAAAATACTTGGAATTAGTGTGGGCTATTTTTTCAGTTCTGAATGGATTTAACCCTTACAGGACTGGAGTCCCGTTTTGGGGACAAATCACTTAGAATTAGAGTGGTTTGTCCCCAAAACGGGACTGCAGTTCTAAAAGGGTTAAGGCCTAAACCAAGCCTAAACCGACATTATGATAATCATCGCTCGATCGAGAGCGAAGCGCGAGCTCTCACCGAAGTCGGTTAGCTTGATGTGCCCGGATCCCGCCACCAGCACGTTCGCGGCCTTCAAGTCTCGATATACATAGCCTGGACCGAGAAAAACAAGAAAAAAGAAAAAGAAAAAAAAACGTTGTTTTAGACTACTATTAATACACAGCAGTACGTAGTGTTAGTGGGGGAGCTTATAGAAGCCGGTTACGAAGTGCACCAAGATTTTGACCGGCTTACATCGAGTGGCCGCCTTATTTATTCATTCCATCATGTGAGCCCAATTGTACGGTAATGACGGCCGATTTTGACCGCTCCATGTCGAGCGGCCGCCTAATTCGTGCTGTCTTACACAGGCCTCACCACTATTACGGAGGACTATACTCCTACCAGGTATCTGGTAGTAAATAGGACCACATATTCTGAGCAAAAACAGGGAAACATATAGGTTTTTGTGTGTACCGTAGGTCCCCTATTTACTAGTGTTTACTACATTAGCCCACCCCGTAATAAACCAACTGCTTGTATTACAGTAATAATACCATTGTTTAGATTAGGCTAGAGTAGCAGGGACACCGGAGGAGGGCGTGGTGGGTTCGTCTTGCATGTGCCTGGTTTTGAGGTGTGGGTTTTTGTCGGATGCGGACGGACGATCGGAAGCAGGCACTGGGCGCAATCACAGGAAGGTATGATACGAGTATGAATATAGGTTACGCCAGAAACAACAAGAAAAAGGGAGCCTGGGGCTGATCTTCTCTGCGCCAATCCGGATCTACAGCGTGGAACCACAATACCAGGGAAAATGATACTGCCGTTATATAGGTGCGCATGCTCCTCTATTTTTTTATGTTTATTTTATTTTTTTTGTCCATCCCATTTATTATCTTCGCCCTTCCTTTCTCCTTCTTAGTCGTAACTCAGATCCGGGGTCGCAAAGTAGGCTCTTCTCCCTCCTCCCCCACTACGGTTCTTGCCTTGCTTTTTATCGCGAGAAGATTTCAGCACTTTCTTCCCTCGTCAACTTTCATCGAATTATATTTATGGGGGACCATAATAAATACTAAGTAAGTCCCTGCGGTACACACGAAAATCCATTTTTTTCCCTATTTTTTATTTTTACCAACAATATTCAATATTTGGTCCCCTATTTACTAAGGTCCCACGTAATAGACTATCCAAATGAACAAAAAAACAGAAACTAATCATACTGTACTTTCCCAGATACCTGGTATACAATATAAAAAAATTCCTGTTGGATGAATAATACTGGCTGTACCATCACAGCGTGGGGAGTAGTGCTGCAAGCTGCAAGTGTTTTTTTTTTAACGTAAAGTGACGGGCAGCACGTGTACGAACCGTACACGACGAGCACAACAGCCGTAGTACCCGGTATTTTATATTTTACGTATTTAGTATACTCGTACATACGTATAGGTATCGCAATTAGGAGGTTTTAGCGAGCATTATTATCGGTGTTTTCGGGCTCTGTTGCTGTACCTGATACGCGGCGTATATACCGCTGTTTTGTATCGTAGCACGCGGTTAACTTGAAGTTATTGAATGCATGCAATACTATTAACCCTTATAGGACTGGAGTCCCGTTTTGGGGACAAATCACTTAGAATTAGACTGGTTTGTCCCCAAAACGGGACTGCAGTTCTAAAAGGGTTAATGAATACTCTGACGAGAAGAATGACAAAAGGATAAAAAGAGCGACAAAAGTTAAACTCGCCGCCTTATTACATTAGCGTATGCATACGTAGCGTTGCCTCTTAACCCTTTTAGAACTGCAGTCCCGTTTTGGGGACAAACCACTCTAATTCTCAGTAATTTGTCCCCAAAACGGGACTCCAGTCCCCTATAAGGGTTAACCCCTTAATCCTTTCAGAACTGAAAAAAAATATCCCACACTAATCCCAAGTAATTTGTCCCCAAAATCGGGGGACCAGTTCTTAAGGGGTTAAGAACCGGTTCCACGAATTTGGGGACAAACTACTTGGAATTCGGGTATGACATTTTTTTCAGTTCTTAATGGGTTAATAGCTACGTACTGCTTGTCCGTTTTTCGGCGAGAGTCAGCACACTGACCGCGGGACCAAAAGCACAGCAGTGGCGCAGCGCGCCAATTTGCGCTATATGTTTTCGTCGTCTCAAGGCTCGAAGGCGCGGCGCCGCGGCGGATGGACGTATATACCAGGTAGTACGCAGTTCACTCAGTTTTTTTTTCAATTGGCATCGGAGCCGCACGCACCTTTGGAGTGCAGAAACTCCAGCCCCAGGGTTATTTCGGCCGCGAAGAAACGGGCTTCGTCCTCAGTGAGGTTCCGTCTCAAGCAGTACCTGGCGGCGAAGGCGAGACGGCAACGGCAGCAGCAGCAAGCGGGAACACACCACGTCGATGGCGAAGCGTTAAACAACCGCACAGCAGGCAGAGCGAAACGTATACAGTATACAGAGTACCGGCCCGCTCATAAGAAACCAGAAATCGGGCTTAGGCTGACTTTCTTATTTGAGAAAGGCGTGTGTCCCACACTAACTTCAGTATAATAGCTGTCGACTTTCTTATTTCCCCCGTAATGCTTAGGCTGAGTTTCTTGTGGGGCACTTTCTTATGGGAGGGCCGGTAGTGTACGACTGCTGCTGTGCGTGCAACAAAGAAACGACACACAAAAGACGTTTTTGAAAAAGCGGGCTGTTGTCTGTACGGTCGGTGTACGAGTACGAGCATGATACATAAATACGTATGGTACATAGGTATATACGTATTTAGACGATCATACTGCTTGCTGCTTGTTGAAGTCAGTTAATACTGGTAATACGCGTACTCTGTACGTACCAGTATACTGGTGCATATTCATACATGATGCCTGTGTGTATTTGATGTGTTTGCTTGCGCTCTGCAGCAACTCTTTACCGGGCGCATCGAGCATTGACCCACCACGCCCTTCGAGACAGGCCCGTACGCAGCTACAGGCCCATGTACAAAACGTCCAAGCCTGTGGTTGTACGTAATGTCGATACAGTAGTGGATGGATGGGTGCGGATCGACGAAGGGCGCGCTCGCTAAGGGCGAGCTCCCTCGGAGTCTGTGTGCGTGTTTGTGCGTGTTTGTCATCTTCACGTTACAGTCGGTAAACCGTTATTTCTATAATATATACTCGTACCCGCCGACATCCAGCACGCCCAGTGTCCGTGCCGATTCTTCATCCTAATGATACATACTATGATAAATAATAATGTTGTCGTTACATTAAACCCAACTATATCATCAGTACACCCAGTGTCTGTCCTGATTCCTATTATATCATACGTAATCCTAGAGATACTCAAATTCTGCGGTCACAGACTCTGTGAGACAAAACAGAGAAATGCTTGGTACAAGATGGTTTTCATAACGTAAATATATACGCATCCTAAGATCTTGTGTGATATCATACGAATCACACATACAATACGTCGTATATAGACCTACAGTCTGAATACGTACGTAAGTCATAAAATGGCATAAAGGCCCCTGGGCACTGCGCACCTTCCCGGCTTCTTCGGCAAATTGAAGATTGAACCGAGAGAGAAAGAAAGATAATCATAGGAAAGCGTCTCCGCGTCCGTGCAACTGCCGTTCGTTTTGACAATAACAGAAGAAACGAAAACTACTACCTATAGTATTATTAATAATAAACTGTTGCATTCTTACGTACGATTCATATTCATAGCAGAACAACCTAACTACCCCAGCCCTTTGCGTATACTCGTACTCGGTATCGGAGCACTACTACTTCCTACAAAATACGACGAGGGGTGGCATGTCTTGTCTCTTGTCTCCCAGCAGACTGCCAGACAGACCAAACGTGCCTCTCTCGGTTGGTTGCGGGTTGTGGCACATGCAAAAGGCGGGTAAATCCGGTAAATCGTATTCAAGATTTTTTAACAGCTTTTCTTTTATACGCAGGCGTTTTAGGATTTGTTTTGGGCGGTGCCTGCCTGCCTTGCCTGCCTGCCCGTCCGAGAGCTGCCGCTGCTGGATATATTCATACGACGCATACGGAGTAGAGCTGTCACGATCGCGCGATGACAATCGATACGCTGGAGGCTGGAGACAGGAGATAGACTATTAATAGACGTATACATACATCAGCATCGTAATAATTGCGACGAATCAAGCAAAGCACGCCCAGCACTGCTTTTAGAGGCTCCAGTCGGAGATCGGGAAAGGCGGAGGCTCGGTACTGGACCCTCTACCCTTCCTTACCAAAAGACAGGAAGACAGATATATACTATGCTGCAGAACTGATAATGTGTATCTGTGTGTATATACATACATACCTGACACTGCGACAGCCAGCAGTAGCAGCGTAGTATATACACGAGTATAAATAACATATTTTGTCTTCCATCGACCGAAGCATTTACAGCAGTAGTATATATATAGCCTAGATACTATTAATAGATACTGCTTGCTGTTGAGTAATTTATAACCAACGGTGACTGCCGATTGGCGGAGGAAAAAAAACAGAAAAATGAACTCTTCGGCGATTGGGACACAAGACCACACGCAACAAACAGCACACAGCACCCACAATATTAATAGTACATTCAGTATCATACATCGCACGTACGAACGCCCTCGTCGCAGCAGCAGCAGCAGTACGAGTAGTAGCAGGGTGTCAAGAGACTCTACCCTCCGCTATTATGTTGAAACACACTACGAGTACGAGTACGAGTACGAGTACGAGTATAACCCCTCAAGAACTGGTCCCTCGTATTTGGGGACAAAATAGTTGGAATTAGTGTCGGATCATATTTTCAGTTCTGAAGGGGTTAATGCCATCAAAATGCAACATCCTGTGGAGACACGACTATTTTCAATTTTCTCTGTATCCAAAAGAAGCGTAACACGCAGCAAGCAGTTGAAGAGCTATAATCTTCCAAGCGCAAGCGCGAAGCCTACGTATCGGATATCGGACAGGTAGCAGGAGTAGGTTACGTTGTTGCGTTACACCTCATGACGCCCGTATGATATGATATGATATGATATGATATGAACATCACACATATAAACATACACCTGGTACGGCGGTAAACAGCCGGAGAATCTCTGTCTGGCACAGAGACAGCTGGCCCTGACGTCTCTCGCATCCCGCACCATCGAACCATTGCCGCATCGAACATTCACATTCAACGCCAGACTCGGGGGAAGAGAAACCCTTCCGAAGCCTCGTATCTCGTATGTTATACGTACACAAGTACAGCATTCATTTCTATTATTGATAAAAATTGAATACTGGTACATAAGATCATACATACGGGTCATATCATACGTATGTGTGTGTGTGTGTGTGTTCTTCACATGTACGTACGCATATATGAGAGGAGGTACGATTGCTATTAATATTAAATAATAGCTAATATATACGTAGGCAACGCGAAATCGACACGCAATCTCTTCCGTCAAAGCCGTCATCTCATCTCGTCATGCATAGGTTTATCATATCATACGAGTAGTCATCTCGTTGCGTTGCTCCGCTGAACCCGCGTATGGAACGAAAAAGGAACGAAAAAGAGCCACCAGATTTTGCCGTCTGCGATCTAGACAAAAATATAACGGCGACATTTCCGGACGAATACGTAGGCGGGCACATAATTACTCTGTGTAACGTACGAAAAGCTATTGTTGTATGGATAATAGCTGTAGACGACTGCACACGGCCGGCGAATCGCTATTTGCCCCCTTGCATACACAATCAAATGTGTTCCGTGCGCAAAACAAAACACAGACATGCTATGTACAATCCTCGAAGCAACTCCCGCATTGCTCACAGAGAGCTCACAGGAGTGCGACCGACTCCAGTCCGCTGCTGTGTACGTATCAAGTTGTTAGTACTACACACTCTGTCTCACAGCAGTCTGTGACCACAGAATTGGCATCTCTACGTACATAGGATAAGGAATCGGGACAAGACACTGGGTGTACTGATGTACTGATGATGTGTATGTTCTTGAGAAGTAGTTGGGTAGAAAGAACGGGCTTAAAGTGAAGACAGCACACACAGAGAGAGAAGCAGCACAGCAGCTAAAAAAACGTGCGAGTATGTCTTCAGAAACACGTTCATTCGTTCACGGGGTACATATCCTATCATATCATATCCATATATAGGGGCGCCTCTGTGCGTGAACGCCCGCTGCGTATACCGGTATACTCACGTACGTATCATAGGGGGTACGAATTTCTCGGTACGTACGTACCAAAAGCGCACACTATTGATTATTAATACACACCCTGGGGGCTGGGGGGGGGAAAGGGGTGGAGAAAAAAAAAAGAAAAAACGTCCACATGCACAGCGAGCACAGCCCATAATGTTTCAACATACATATGATATGGTATGTATTATATGTACATACGGGAAGATTATTAAAGATTAAGATTATGAATCGTACGTACGTATTAAATAGTGGTACTTTTTATCCGCATAAAGGCTCGCTGCCTCCATGTTATCTCCGCAGCGGAATCGCAACAACAGGCGCAGAGAGAGGCGGAAAAACTGCCCTTCTCGTCGGCAGCTTTTAGAACTGCAGTCCCGTTTCGGGGACAAACCACTTTAATTCTAAGTAATTTGTCCCCAAAACGGGGCTCCAGTCCCATAAGGGTGAACTCCTTAAGAACTGGTCCCCGGCATTTGGGGACAAGCTACTTGAAACGAGTGGGGAGTTTGTTTTTGAGTTCTGAATGGGTCAACTCTTAACTGCTTATAACCCTCCACCGCGCGGCTGCCGCCGCGTTTGTTTTTCGTTTTTCGTTCGTCGCACTATATGTATTTTTTCACTCGTATGATACCTACCAGGTATGACATACATACATATACCTCATGGGTGTCATCGCGGACGAGGGAAAAGCTACAAAATAGTGACGGGCGCCGCAGCAAACAGATAGTGCCGCTCCGCCCCCCGCGTTCTTCTGCGGCACCAGCATTATATACAGAGTAGTAAATCAGTTCAATGTATTTTCATGCCGCACAAGGGAGAAAAAAAAACAAAAAAAGGCAGTGAAATCGTGTTGAAAACGTTGAAACACGCGAACGATAAACAGAGTAGTAGTAAACAGTAAACAGGGCTCATCAAGGCCACTTTTAGAAAGAGCGCAAAATTTACCACGAAAACTATACCTGGTATACGAATAAACGAGCCCGCAATGTGTTGTATATTCCATTCATCGTGCTGCTATTGTTGTCCGCAGTCTATACATCATTAATGAGGTGTTTTCTTTCGTGCACCGTATGATACTCGTTAAATTAGGAAGTGTCCGATGCGAGACCGGGGCAGAGATCGGGCAAGAGCGTGCTCAAGGTCTTTTTGACAGGGAGGGGGGGGGCCTGGGGGGGGGGGGGGGCGGGGGCTTCTCTTTGGTCTGGGCGTATGCTCCGTCAGTGCTCGGTCGGTCGAGGCTGTAGTTGGTTTTATCTGTACGATTAATTAAGTGGATGAATCTTCATGAAATCGACACCTGCTCGCCTTCCCCCCACTCCTTTACTTCCATACCGTGTTTTCATCATCTCTCCTCGGGACGCGTTCGACCTGGCTACCACAACAACCAAATAATACCGTTCGTTATACCTGGTATATATGAACGAAAACAAAAACAGCACACACATATGATACATGTGATCATGGATCATGTGATAAAATAATAATACCTTTCAAATTGCTTTCCTACTCGTCTGTATGTCATGTGTGTGCTGTACTGCTGTTCTGTGTATGTTGATCGTGCAGAAGAAGACCGCTTCTTTGTTCCTCTTGTTGTGTTCTTGCGCGCAGCAGCTATTGAATAGCAGCTGGTGCGCAGTGCCAAAAAAATACGCAGCTGGCTGTGTGCGAGAGCGAGCACGAACCAATAATATACGTGTGATATACTGCTGCTGCTATGGTGCGCGAAGTTCATACAAATGGGGGCGCTCTGCTGTTCGTTTGCAACCAAATGCATAGGGTCCATCTTGGGTCCAAGCATTTTTTTTTTTTTTTTTTTTAAATATATACTCAAGTAGTAGCGTAGTACCAGACACCAGGTAAACATACACGCACAGATCATGCCGCAAACATCGAAATCGAGCACAATCAATATCATGCATACATAATATCATAATCAATAGCATGCATACATAATATCATGCCAGGTACATCATCAGTTATGGTGAGCAGTCTCGTATTTACTGTTGCTGATGCTGCTGTTGTTATTCGTACGAAGTACGACGTAGACATTTACAAGGAGTAGTACCAAACACCAAAACCGACGATGAAGAATCGGCAGACACTATTAAATAGGGTGTGCTGGATGTCGACGGGTATATATGATAGAAAGGACGGTTTCATGTGAAGAACACACACACAATGACACAAACAAACGCAAACACAACAAACGCACCTCACGAAGTTGTCGAGCGAGCCTCCAGGGCAGTACTCCATGTCGAGGTAGAGGTAGAGCCGGTCCTGGAACGCCGCGTACAGGGGGGCCACCAGCGGGTGGCGCGCGTCCACCATGACTTCCCTCTCCATGTGGACTCGCTCCGCGCTCCTCTCATGATCCGCCTTGCGCTGAACCTTCGCTTCCACAATTTGTCAAGCAGAGAGTTTCACCCAACAGTTCACATGTTCGCGTACGATAGAGGTTGCCAGAAACCATTAAGACGTAATTAGTTTAATTAGCCTATGTACGAGTTTTCAAGATGATGACAAGAACGATATTTTAGCACGATAGTTTTGCAATAAGATGCCAGCAGGTAAGTTGCACTCGTGCGTACTGCGTTCGTAGCAATCAGTACCAGTACGTTTGTACCAACCAGGTGTGGAGTGTCGCACCCGCACTACGAGTTGAGATAGTAGTATCATACGTTCTCTGTACGAAATACACTTGAGATATGAGAAAGAGTACGAAGAGGAGCAATAATAGTGGTGTGTACGAGTACAGTTTTAAGAGAAAGACATTCATATTATTTACATGTAGGAGGCCGAGCTATATATACCCAGACTAGGAAAACAATGGAGAGATAAAACAAAGAACCAAGAGCTGGTTTTTTTCTTCCTTCCTTCCTTCCCTCCCTGTTCCTTCTTCAGTGTCAGTGCGCCGAGCCCGATGCCACGAAAGCACCCCCAGGCATCATCAACCACACTTAACTGCTGTTAATAGCATTCTGCCTCTCTTTTTACCATGTACGTATGTATGATATCATATGTTTGGTATGATGATTTGAATAGAATAGGAGAAAGTATGCCTCGAAAACGAGAACCCCATGTTGATACGCGAGACAACAAACGGGACGAACGGAGAGGGGGTGACCCAAGGCACGCTTTTACGGCAACAATAATAGGTCGTCATGGCGTACCCTACCCTGTTCGCTACGTACTGCTGTTGAACAGCTGTGCATCCGGCCGGCAGCCGGTCATGTCTGGTTTGCCCCGAGCCATGTTATCTATAATCTACCAGGTATGATATGTACGTATCACAAGCGCCGTTGGTCAAAGCGTAAAAAGAACAACAGATCCTCGTAGATGAACTACCACCGCAAGACTCTCACAGATACACACCAGATAGGATACTCGGGAAACAACTGCAGGTACTCGTATGTATGTACTCTCTGGTACGAGAGATACCGGTTATTATATCTGTACGTACGTAAAAGGTGAAAGAAAGAGAGATAGATGTCTGGGTGCGTAGGACGACGTGAACACACGACGGTCGGGGGGGGGGGCAGTCCGAAGTTTTGGGGGGCTATGCAAGCAGTACAATTACGAAGACATCCGCTCTTGCTCTCTGGGAGATTCTGTTTCTACACCTGCTTGCTGTATGTACGTACAGAAATCTCGTCGTCGTTCATCTCTATCGTATCGTACATACGCATACGTGGCCTGTGCTGCGCTGCGCTGCTCTCTCTCTCTCTCTGGTCTGCTCTCTCTTTTCGCTATGTACACAAAAGTCGTCTCTTTTCGTAAAAAAAAACAAGGAAAACTACAAGCAGTAGACTGGGTCTATATACTGACGAGTACGTACCTTTAGAGCGGACCTCCTACCCGTCACCTCGCAGCGGACGAGATACACGAGGGCGTCGCTGCCCTGCCCGATCAGGCGCACCGTCTGCAGCTGCCGCTCTCTCCGGCGGCCGCTCCTGCTCCGGCATCGAGACCTAGGGGGCATCGCGCAGCCCGCATCGCCTCCCTGGTACGCCCTGGACCCCCCTGCCCCTTCCACATCTGGCGCGATAGCCTCTCCCTCCGAGCTGCCCATCCTCTTGTCTCCGCACTGCTGCTGCTACTGCTGCTGCTGCTGCTACGCCCTCCACTATGCCGAGAGACTCCGACAGGCTGTGACACTGCTGCTTGCTTGCCCGGGGGACTACAACAGCAGCAGGGGGAAGAAAGTTGAAAGTTGGCCCTACAGCCTGCTGTGGCCCTTGCTGGAACTCGAGGATTTCTCCGATAAATAATATTTCGACTACTTGTGGCTGGCAAATAGCTGTTGCTGCATCGCTTTGTTCGGCCGCTCTCAAGTCTCTCTCGCTCTGCTCCTCGCTCTCGGAGACGGCTCGCCCACCTTGACGTTTCGACCTGTTCGGTGTTGCTGTAGGGGAGGGGGGGGTGTCTCCCTGCTTGCTGGATTGTAGGTGGGCCGGGCTGCGGGGGCTGCCTCTTTCTCTGGTGCACTGCTGTTTGATGACTGTCTGTGACAGGAGACCAAAGGGGAAGAGCAACTAACTTTGAAAAGTGCCACTGCCACAGGAGCTGTGAGTTTTGAAACTAATAATAAAGCAGAATCCAGAATCAAATTATTTTTTTTAATTCGAATTCGTTTTGGCCAGTATTTGGCAGAAAAAAATAATTCGTACCTACGATTGGACGATTGAACTCTGCACTGCACAGAATATTCGTGCTGTATCCGAGATAATAAAGCCAAAACAACAAAATATGGAACCACATTTTGGTTTTTGGCAAATAATCGAAATAGTCAAATAATTGAGGTATCGTATCATACGAGGTATCCGGTAAAAAAGCAGTTCCTTCTGTATCCGGTACAGAGTCACAGTCGTACGCGTACGTACTCGTACTCGCGTATGTAGTACGAGGTACGAGTATCCATCACATCTCGCATACCCGCGACGCCGCAAACGACGACGGCATATACTACCACCATGGATGATGATAGGTATACTGCTACTACTGCTGTCGTCGTGGAATGTAGAATCCTGCATTCTCCATCTATCTTTCGGACGGAGAATCGGAGGAATATCGGCGGTTGCTACGCGAACGAACGTTTGCCTGCTGTGTCCTTCATTCTGTATTCTCATTCTTTCCTGTCTGATGCTGGGCTCTGCATCATCATGGCTGTTTTATTCTCAAAAAATTGAAATTTCAAAAATTATTGGGGAGGTATAAATATGTACGGTAAAATACCGGTACACACCGTACGAGAACAACTATTAATAGTTACTGGAGCAGTGTGTACTCGACACTACTATTAATAGTACACACCGAGTGTACTCTTTAGTACGGTCGGTACCGTACCTGGTGCCTTTCTTTATTCTCCTGTTTCGTGCGGTCTCACACTATTTTGAACATAATTACACCCAGGGGTACGGGGTATATAATAAAGGTCGGCGGGTATATTGCACGACGTACACATCATACGAACGAAGGATATTCAATTTGGGCTATTTTCTGCGGGATCATGATGATTATTATGAAGACAGCAGACGGACGCCGGGTAGTTGTCGTCAACACACAGAACGCACAGACAGGTCGCAACTTTCTTGTATGTGTTCCTCCTGCTGGTATCCCCTCACGAATTCCCACGAGAAACCTACTAACTACCAGGTACCTTACATGCTCGGAGTCACACTGCCGCTCTCTCATTGCA
>MEHQ01001720.1:0-22828 GCA_008828725.1 Saccharina japonica
GGTAGTGGCGGTAGCGTCATGTAAATTTCCAGGAAAATTCGGTATGTAAATGAGAGAGGACGGGTGGCATATAATAGCATAGCCGCGTAGATTGTTCGCGCTGCTGTGAGGGACGGTGTCGTCAACACGACGACGAGCTAAGATTTTTCGAGGTCATTTTTCGTCTGGGATCGCTTGTTTTCGGTGTAATGTTCGGTGGTGGTGGTGGTGGTGGTGGTGGTGGGGAGGGTGGCCCTCTGGTCTTTTTTTTTTTTCTGCCTACCAGCCTGGAGGAGATGTTCCCATTCCCCGCCTCTCTCTAGATTTCGACCGGCCTCCATACCTCGTAGAATGAGTGTAGTATGTATTTTTTTGGCTTATAATTTGTATGATATGGTTCTAAACTTATTGCTGTATTCTGGGGGCGTCCATTCTTTTCGAGCTCAGCCTTTTCACGCGGAATACATAGGGGACGTACGTATAATGCCAACCCCCCCCCCGGGTATATGTCAAACTGCCCTGAGAATGTCAATTTTCTGTCAATACGGTAGCCACGAATACCAGTTGTTGACTGTTATATAGCTACGAATATCGGGAGCAGTACGTATAGAAGGGAGTTCGTGTACGTATGATACTCGCACGTATGGTACGAGCATTGGTTTCCGGTTTTTGATTTCCCTTGATTTTCTTCCTTCATTCTGGGGAATTTTCTGGGAATGTTTTTATGAGCGATTTCAACGTTGAAACTCGCTCATGCTGCCTGCACATTGTCGGGTGCCAAGCACAGCAGTGATAATACGTACGAACGTAAAGATAGTGATAAGTACGTAGCCGTACGCAGGCATGATTCGGTCAGTGTGATATGTTTTCTTCGATCGAAAGCCTCCCCCTCCCCAAAGGTTCATGCGATGTAGCAGCCGGCCAATCAACGAATAGTAGTCTAAGTATGCCAAACCGGACGTATACACGCGGAGATGATGCAACCGCCTGGAAAAAACGCGGAATTGCGGAGTGGGGGAGCGGGGGGCGCGGGGGGGGGGGGTACTCATGTCGTGCACGGCTGGGGGGGGGGGGGGGGGGGGGGGGGGGGGGGGGGGGGGGGGGGTGTGTACTCATGTCGTGCACGGCCGTAGCCGTATGGCCATAGACCGGGGGGACATGGAAAAAAGGCAAAGCAAAAAACGTACAGGCCTATGCCACGGAACGGGCGGCGGCTTCCCCCGGAACACACTCCCGGCGACGAGCGGGCGGGGAGGGGTGTACTTGTTGTCATCACGCACGGCCGTACGTAGTCGTGTGATGTGCTAGTAGACTATTAATAGTGCCCCAGCCCTATGTGTTTAGTGTTTGGAGCTTTTATGCGCTCTGATCTCTTGGATCTTACAGGTAATATATATATATATATATATGCATGTATATATGTATATATATATGTGTGTTACATGTTTAAGGGGCAGTGTGAATCTACAGTAGGAACCGACTAGTCCTACTCGTACGCAGGTAGTTAGAGCGTCTGGCTCTCTCTCTGCTCTGCTCTGGTCACTCACGCGAGGTGTGCTTGGAAGTTATCATTCTTGTGTATATCATTCGTTGTTTCGCTTGCTCGCGCGCCGGATGCCTTCTGAGTGAAGGGGCGAGACAATCATCATTCCCAGGGCAGGTGTGGCGAAAACGCCTGCCAGGTAGGGTCAGGGGACACATGTTATTTCAAACCATAACGCCGCAAAAGGGGAGAGGGGGTGCCATAACACTAGCCTACCCTGAAGGCCCGTATATACATGCAGATCCGTAGGACACTCAGGCAGGAAAAAAAACCCCGTCCGGATAATTCGGAAATGATTGGATCGAAGATGCGGCGCATCACAACCCACTGCCACACCTCGAACTTGCAAGGCAGAAGCCGATTATACACGTGTACACAACAGCGAAACCAGGCAGGCAACAGCAGCGAGTCCGAACGAGACTCTTGCTGCAAATCGTAACGCCGCAGCGGGGGAGAGGGGATACAACTCCTTCACAGATACCATAATGTGGAGTAAAGACTAAATACAGCAACGTAAATGGAGTACGAGACAAATCAAGCTCGGCAGTAGGTAGGTACAGAAGGGCCCTTCTCTTGTGGTTTTCTTTCAATGTTGAAGCTCGTTCATGCTACACACTGCTGTCGGATGGCAAGGACAATATTTAACAACAATAGCATGTACCTGGTATGACATAAGCTGGGTTTTTCGACTTTTTCTCAGAGGCAATATATCCAACGTAACCGGTACACTTTAACTTCAAGTAAATTTACCCCCATCGTCTTATAACGGAAAGGCATCCCGTAACAGCCGATTCTCCTAATTGAGAATTGCCTTTCCGATGAGAATGAAAATCGAAAATATATTTGTTTTTGAATCGTAAGATATATATTTCCCTTACTGTCATTTTTTTCACTGTTAACTATTGTCAGTTGTGACACCCGTCGATGAAAAAAAAAAAAACGAAATCGGCATCGGCAGTCTCAAGATATCGAGGATCCCAGAAAATCTGTATTTATGGGCGAGGGACCTCGCTCATAAATAAATGCAAATTCCCTCAAATCCTTGATTTTTCTAGCCTGTCAAGGCCGATTTCATTTTTTTTTTTCGTGGATCGATACCTACCATCTAGGAACATATTTTCTAGGTCAAATTTTGATCCTGAGTGAAATACAACTCTTAAACAACAACAAAGTACTAAAATCGATTTTCATTCTCATCGGAAAGGCAATTCTCAATTAGGAAAATCGGCTGTTCCGTGATACGGTAGTTTTCGCGTGAGTTCCCCGCGGGATCCCACGGCATGCCACTCTGCATCCCATATCCATGGAAACCCATGGGTCTACTCGTACCCTGGGGGAACGGTCTTCTAAGAGCCTGGTATTTACAAAACCGGTACATACAATTTTTGCACAGCAGGCAGGTAAGGTAAGCTTTTAACTTCCGTCTTATGATGGGACCGCCACTACTGTCGTGAGGCTAGATTAAATAAAATTATTATAAATTACAAGGGCTCCGCTGCGCGGGCGGCTAACGCCGCCCGCTACGCTCGCGGAAGGAATATATAACCAAACAATGTGAAAAGGGTAAAAGAGGAAGATAAATTAGCTGCAACTGGCGACTTGATAATGCCAAGAGCTCCATCTGTATGTCGGCATATACAGGACAACGCGAATATCTATCTTCCAACACGAAAAACTATCGCGAAGAAAGCAATGCTCCCCTCCGACGGCGGCTGATGCCGTCTGCTACGCTCGTGCAAGGAAAGGGGCAGAAGAGGTCCACGATGTGGTGCAAGAGGACGGGACTTGAAAATGCCAAGAGATTCATGGTGCAATCCAGCGAAATACGTACTGCTGTACGTACGTACAACCGTGTATCGTACTGCAGGACAGGAGTACTGGTATGTAGCATGTGGCAAAAAGCACCTACGACGCGACAGCAGCAGCAGTCGTTCACCACAAAAGTATAAAAAAAAAGAGTACAGGCGACTTGCAAATGCATAGTATAGATAGATAGAGCTCCATGCTCCAGGACAACAAAGCTCTATATTCGAAAGGAAGAGAAAGCAGAGCAACACGGCTCACAGCTGCGCTGCCTGCTGTGTGGGTGTGATTTATGCCTTTTCCGTGACTATGTGTGCTATTAATAGTACAACAACAGCAGTAGTAGTATGGTGTGACAAACAACAGATCGACAACTAACTACAGCAACAGCAACGACAACGAAAAACACCCACACAACCACCCACCCATCCACCCACCCATACACCCAACATGTGCTACAGGAGCACAGCAGAGCAGTACGCCGAACTATGTCAGAGCGGGGCCGGTATAGCGGACAAAAAACAAATGCCGGCATCGATTGCGGAGCCCTGGTAACACTATGCCGGCACCTATGCGGAGCCCTTGTATCGGACCGAAACAAAAAAAAACTCATTTTTTCCCTCGATTTTTGTTTTTCGGAGCTTTTTATCTTGAAATTAGGCTAAGAACGGCTAACTCGCCCGGTTTTAGGTATTTTTCGATTCTGACCGAAGTTCTGGAGATCCATTTTTTCACTTTTTTTGGACTCTTAAAAAATATATATCTTGAAATTAGTGTGGATATGGACAAAAAACAAATGCCGGCATCGATTGCGGAGCCCTGGTAGCACTATGTTATGCCGGCACCTATGCGGAGCCCTTGTATCGGACCGAAACAGAAAAACTCATTTTTTCCCTCGATTTTTGTTTTTCGGAGCTTTTTATCTTGAAATTAGTGTAAAAGCCGCTAAGTCGCGAAGTTATGGGCCGATTTCGATTCTGACCGAAGTTCTGGAGATCCATATTTTCACATCTGGGGGACTCTTTAAAAAAAAAAGTTACTTGATCTTAGTATGGATGACTTGATTTGAGTATGGATGACTTGATGTTAGTATTGATATTTTTTATTAAAAAAATCAGGAAAGTTTCAACCATTCAATTGGTCGTACTCACAGCTGACGTATTAAAAAAAAATTAAAGTAAAAAAAGTTGAAATTGCAATTCTAGAAAAAAAACACAGAAAGCCGGGAACCTCCGGAACCTCCGGAACCTCCGGAAAGAACCTCCGGAACGTACGGAAAGCAAATAACTTTTGCTTCGGCAATTAGAGGCTGAGAGTGGCTGTGAGGTGCCAAGATATGCCGAGGAAAGCTTCCGAACCAAAGAAGATAAAGCTATGTATTGATATAAATACGTCAGCTAGCTGTGAGTTCAACCGATTGAATAGTAATAGTAGATACTCAACTTTGCGAGCAACGTAGAATGTTTGTTCGATGTGTTATTTGTAGTGTTCGTGTGGGCTTCGTGTTGTACTACTACTACAGTACCATAAGTAGGCGATTGGTTAACATTTTACCAATCAATACCGTCCTAGCCCAACGGACTACGTATAGTTATCGGCGGCACATGGGGCAGTTGGTCTCGTGAGTTCGAATCTCACGAGCACATGTTATAAGGCTTACAGGTTCGGGTAGGCGATTGGTTAACCTTTTACCAGTAGCCCAACAGACTATTAATAATGCCTTACCATATGGCGTCGTCGGCAGGACACGAACCTGCGCGTGAAATCACAATGGGTTTCCAATCCATTGACTAATGCCTTAACACACACCAACCACATGAAAACGCCTTTTAGAAAGAAGAGCGAATTAATTTGCTCATCATGCCAAGAATCTGAAAAGCACTCGCGTCCTTGGGCGCCCAGAGATCGGAGTAGGCACGCACGGCCCCATGTGAAGACCAAAGATACCGCTGTTCTGAAGGGGGGGAGGGCGTTATTAGGCTTTTAGATTGCGTGGTGAGTGATTACCACAGTAGTAGTAGCCCAACAGACTACGTACGTAATGACATAAAATCTACCGTAGTACCATACTGTACAGAAAGGGTCCTGCTCAAGCCAGAGGTAGTAGCATCTCATAACGGTAGGCTAGTCTCATATATATACTGTTGTAGCTATCAAGATGAATGATCTATCTGTAGATGATTTATCTGTAGATGATATATCTGTAGATGATCTGTATGATCTGTAGATCATGATCTATCTCGGTCCGACGTGTGAAAACAACGAACTGTTCATCACGCACCCACGGTGTATTTGTACAACAGACGTTGGTTGGTTGGTGACAAGGAAGGGTTGATAATCGAACTGCTGATATGCTGTGCACGTGGCTGACTGACTGCTGTAGACGCTTACTAACACTGAACACTGATACTATGCAGCAGGTTCGTACTCGTATCTTTTTTTGGAGTTGTTGTTGTTGTCAACCGTCTCCTACGAGCAGCAACGATAGCTATATTATACATTTAAAAAATCGTTAGCGATAAGCCGTTCGCCGTTTTGCTCACTGGTTCATCCTCCTCCGCGCGTACCGTGCCATATACGCTAATTGACATTTCGCTACCACTTCGCGACCTTTCACTGTATCACTACTGTTGTACTATTAATACTCGTATATACTACTTTCACCACGTAGCGTTTGACTAGATGTTTCTCGGAACGTTCGTTTTAGAACTGACAGCAATACGTATGTATATGTATGGTGTACGTTTGTCTAGTATTCAGGGAGGATGGACGATTATGATAGGTAGGTGTGTATGTATGTGAATGGTATGATGATTGAGATAAGAGCTGCACATTTTGTCAGATGGCAAATGGAATAATAATGTATGGTATGATACGTATACGTATACGTCGTACGTGGACACTGCTGCTTTGCAGTAGTACCACTCTCCATGAGTGGGTGTATTTACATATTTACTGCTGCTGCTGTACTGGCTGTATTATTGTACTATTAATAATAATGTTTTTGTTTTTTTTCCATCCCATATTTTATCTTCGCACATCTACACTACTACTACTACTACTACTACTACTACTACTACTACTACTACTACTACTACTACTACTACTACTACTACTACTACTACTACTACTACTACTACTACTACTACTACTACTACTACTACTACTACTACTACTACTACTACTATTAATACTACTACTACTACTACTACTGCTCCTACTACTACTACTACAGTACTACTGCTACTACTACTACTACTACTACTACTACTACTACTACTACTACTACTACTACTACTACTACTACTACTACTACTACTACTACTACTACTACTACTACTTTAATGCTCTTTACCAGCATGCCTATACCGCCTCCACACTGCGGCGTACTGCTATAATACCCTGTCTGGTTTTTACTATGAGAATGGTGAAGGAAATGCGTACTCCCCACTGCGGCGCCGCAGTGGGGCGCGTACTGGTTTTTACCATGATAATGGTGAAGGAAATGCGTAATCACATCCTATATTACTCATTCAGTAGGAGTCCTTCTAACGCCCACTGTGGCAGCCACTACCAAGGTCTTGGTTTCGATTAATTGATGAACCACTACATTCGTACGGCGACATTAATACTCTCTACCAGCATGCCTCTACCGGCTCCCTTACTGAGGCGTGCTGCTACCCTGTGTCTGGTGTTTACTATGAGAATGGTGAAGGAATTGCGTAATCACGTATTAATCATTCAACCGCAAGTAAGTATGCGTCCTTCTAACGCCCACTGGCAGCCACTACCTAGGTCTTGGTTTCGATTCATTGATCAACCACTGCATGCCACTACGTACTCGTACGGCAATATTGATGTTCTCTACCAGCATGCCTCTACCGTCTACCCACTGCGGCGTGCCGCTACTACCCTGTCTGGTGTTTAATATGAGAATGGTGAAGGAAATGCGTACTACAGTAACCATTCGACAGCAAGCAGGCGTCCTTCTAACGCGCATTGGCAGCCACTACTAAGGTCTTACTTGATTTCGATTCATTGATCAACCACTACATACCCCTGCGAGTTCGTACTCGTACGGCAAAATTAATCATCTCTACCAGCATGCCTCTACCGCCTCCCCACTGCGGCGTGCTGCTATACCCTGTCCGTTGTGTACTTGATAATGGTGAAGGAAATGCGTAATCGCATCCTCTAAATCTTGGGTCATTCAACAGCAAGTAGGCGTCCTTCTAACGCCCACTGGCAGCCACTACGAGTACCGAGGTCTTGGTTTCGATTCGTTGATCGAGCGGCGTCAGCCGCAAACCCCTTGTATATATACGAGTAGCGCCCCCACAGCAATCAACTCGGGCAGGATCACGTTGCACCCGTGCCGTACGCCGTATATACGACTATGATCGTTAATAGTCACTCGGACACCGGCTTGTATCATCCCCCACGGTCACGCAGTGGCCGTTTTGCTTTTGTCAGTTGGTGGCTACGTGTGATACGTGCGTAAATGTGTAATTTACGTGGATACACGTATGATACGTATGCATACGTCATACCGTACGTACATGGGGGACCGAGAAGGCAGATCTCCGGAGTTTTGAAGTTCTAAAAGAGAACCAATTGCCAATTTTGGTTCCGAGAAATGTATGTACCCCAAGGTACCCTCTCTCTGCTCTGGTTTGTTTTGTGGGTCACGTTTGTTTGTGAAGGCAAAAAAACTTACAGCGAAAGGATCCACAGATTGCAAGCAGTCCTACTGCTACTGTGCTAGATCCTGCCGCTGTATAGGCTGGAGCCTCCCCTTTGCCCTGCCTGCTCAGTGCCGCGGCGACGCACGGCGGGTGCATCGCGACCTACACGAGCGAGAGATCCTCATCATCAGCATCACATCAGAAGGGAAGAGAAAAAAAAAGCAAAATCCAAGGGTTCGTTTGGATACCACCCTCTCTTACTTATAGGTATAAAGAAAGCGCCCTTGTGTGTTGTGTGTCCGCGTAGGGCAACAAACAGAGCGAGAGAGGCCTACTACTACTACTACTACTACTACTACTACTACTACTACTACTACTACTACTACTACTACTACTACTACTGGAGATACTCCACGTTTTCTCTCTCTCTCTCTCTCGTCTTGTTGAGGGGGGGTCTTGAGCATGATGGTGTGCTTGTTATCCTGAGAGCGCGTTGCGTTGTTCTGGGGTGGTGCGCTACACTGCTGCTGCTGCTGCTGCTGTTTCGAGCGTTAGGGCTCGTAGACCCAAAGCAGACAGCAGCAGCAGGCAGTGTTGTTGCGCTGTATATACAGCAGCAGTAGTTCGCTTGGAAAGCGCCTCGCCGCCCCATGACAAACGGCCTGAGGTCGCACGACGATGGCGAGCCGCAAGTCAGGAGAAGAAGCAGCAGCAGCAGCAACAGCAGCAGGACACAGCAGCAGCAGCAGCAGCAGCAGCTACATCATCAGCAGCTGCAACAAAAGCAGCAGCTGCAACCGCGCCGAGAGGAACATCCTCAACACCATCGCCAGCACTGGTTCGAGGTGCGTGTGGGTGTGCGTGCATGGTATGTATGGTGTGCCGTATCCTTGTTATATCCTGCTCAGCCTTGCCGAGACGATATACCGTCGATTGATAGATACAGTAGACACATACGTAGTAGCGGCACGCCGAGCCTCGTATCATAGCTACGAGGATACCAGGTATGCCCGTTGCCAAAATGCTCGATGGTTCGCCTGGTCCTGCTGCTGTAGGTGGTACTGCTGTGCTGTGTGTACGTACCAGGTACAGGTACTACAGCAGTACAAGCCTTGTACATCCAACCATACATACGATGCGTATGATACCCAAATACCACTTTGGGCGTAAATGTAAGGACCGTTTTATACTCATATTTATACGCCAACGATCATTATATTTCGGTCTGAAATGGAATACGATACCTACACCCAACGGAGTAGTTGGATTTTGACTTTGCGCTTTTGGGCCGCCTCTCGCCCGAGCGAGACCTCACACATGCATTCACAGAGCAAAGGTAGGTAGGAGGTAGGTGTATGTAGGGCTACCTCCCTACGTACGAGAGTAAGGCTATCGCAGAGGCACAACAGCACAAAAAGCGTCTACGAGTACCATGTACAGTATTTAAGTGCCCCGGGGTGGGGGGGGATCTTCGCAACAATCTTGCGCGCTCTCGGTATATACTCTACCTACCTAACAGGTTATCGACTCTAACAGGTTATCGAGGATGTATGCACTCTGTGCCAGGTTGCCTCTGGGCGTCTACGTATGGTATCGACTTTAACCCATGTATTTGATTTTTGTACCGTATGCCAGGTTCGCAATACGAGTAGGATATACACGAGAAACGGCAATGTACAAATTGAGATACAGATATGAATAGTAGTACCGGGCAGCTATATACGAACAAACAGTATAATAAGAAACACGGAAGCTGGTCCAGGCTTTGATTTCTTATTTTGATAATGGGTGGTTTCTACTGTACACTAACCTTAGCACAACGAGTTCCAAATTTCTAATTTATGTATAAAACCTCAGCCTGTCTTTCTTATTATTGCTCGTTTTCTTGATAGGTACTGGTACATAAGTGTCCTGTACTGCTGCTGTACGTACGTACGTAGAGTACTCGTATTATCAGGTCTCATACTATACCCTTGGCACATACCAAGATGCTATTAATATTTTACATGCTACCACGCCCCAGGTTGCTTATTCTCTCGGACAAGTTTTCTGCAGGGGGCACCTTGTCGTACAACAAGTGCCACCGAATGGCACAGCGTGCCTCAACATTAACATTTGGATGCCTACAGTATACAGTATATACTCGGATTTTGCTGGCGCTGCGGTGTTGGCGGTGTTTACGTCTTCTTTAATTGAGAAGGAGATTGAGATTGACATTGAGATTGAGATTGAGATTGAGATTAAAATTGATCGGGATCGCGATTGATTGAGATTGAGATCGAGATTGAGATTGATCGGGATCGAGATTGAGATTAAGATTGATCGGAATTGCGATTGAGATTGAGATTTGAGATTGAGATTGGGATTGAGGTTGAGATTGAGATTGAGATTGAGATCGAGACCGAGATCGAGATCGAGGTTGGGAATGAGATCAAGATCGAGAATGAGATTGAGATTGAGATCAAGATTGAGATTGAGATTGAGATCGAAATCGAGATTGAGATTGACAGATATTGAGACTGAGATTGAGATTGTATGCTATTGAGATTGAGGTAAACGTGATGTGGGCCTTTACTACTGTAGCTACTCGTACGAGTAGCTATATACTGTTGAAAACTATTGTAAAACTGTATCCTACACTAAATCTAAGTAGTTCATCCCCAAAAAAACGTGGGCGCAGACAGACCTAAAAGGGCTAAGAATATTCTTCGTATTATATGAATAGCGATAACGACGCCAACAACCGCCCTTAAGCTGAAAACTGCCCTCACCCGCTCATCGTCGAACCCCTCGTCGATCTTCGATGGGGTTCGACCAATAACCGTACGGCAAAATCCTGCGGCGAGAACCCAAACCACCGCGTGCCGTGACTGCTTTTTTTGTTGCTTGCTGTGCGTGCACCAACCTCAGCCAATCGACGGCCTTGCTGGTGGAAGCGGCGACGGCCAGCTCGGCGACTACGAGGTCGCCAGGCCTATAGGGAAGGGCAAGTTTGCCGTGGTCTATCGGTGAGAGAGTTCACAAAAAAAACGCTAGTAGATGGATGCTGATGCTGTGGCGTGTTTGTTGTTGTATGTCTGGTTATTCAAGTATATGTTGTGCTATCACACCGTACAGGTACTGCTGTGATACGTACCAGGTGCTTCGGGTTAATATAGTGATCGCAGTTAGCGCCAATCACATAGACCAGCGCATGTGTTGTAGACTAAACGCATACCGAAGTAGACTTCATCCATACATATATGTACGAAATATATAAAACGTTCCCAGGCACCAAGTACCTGGTATCAAATAGCACATATAAACAATACTTTTAAAATGTTTATATATATACATACGTAACACAAAAAAACAAAAAATCCTTTTTTTTCAACGTACAGTTACTATAGTAAAAGCTCTTGCACGACGCGTACAAGAGTTGCAGTGTGGTACATAGATACGCGAACTCGTTCAATCCCAGCTTGACTATTCCCTTCGTGCGGGCATGTCTCCTGTCATTAGCGGAGTGGCAATTCGAGAGGCTCATCATGCTGTGAAGCGTGTTATTTATAGAAGGGCGATTGCCGCACTGCACGCATACAACTGCTGTGCGGGGAGCAGCCGAATACGATAGGTAGGTGCGCAACTCGGGGCACCTGCCAGGAGAGATGATGAATCCCGCACGCGGGCACTTTGCCCCATGCGCCACCTGAGTTTTGCTCCAAACAGTGGCTCATCCTCATCAGAGCTGCAACGCAAAGGGTTTCGGCAGGGTACAAACAGCACAGCAGCTTAAGAAGCGGCGTGCAACCCTCTCTACGTAGGGGCCGAAAATCAAATCGTATTTTCAAAAACTTGATACAATGGACTATACCGTTCGGAACCACCGGACACGTCGAAACGCGAAACGCTCGTTTGTCTTTTTTTTTCGCGGGTGGGGTTCGATTTAAGCTATTTTATTAACCCATGCAGAACTGAAAAAAAACGCCCAACATCATTTCCAAGTAGTTTTTCCCCAAAGTCGAGGGACCAGTTCTTAAGGGGTTAATAGCTGTCCTTGCCCCTTCTCTTCCATTGCGTAGTCTTTATTTTCTGTGTTTTTTTTTGTCGTTGCTTGTGGATGGCACGGGGGGGGGGGGGGGGGGGGGGAGGGGTGACCGATCCGATCCACACTCAACTCCCCCAATATAATTGTTGTCGTGTCGTGTTGTATCGTGTCGTGTCGTGTCGTGTCGTGTCGTGTCGTGTCGTGTCGTGTCGTGTCGTGTCGTGTCGCGATCGCGCCAGGGCGAAGCGAAAGGAGGACGGGACGACCGTGGCGCTCAAGAAAATTTCTGTGAGCTCCACGGACGAGAAGTCCAGGAAGAAGTGCCTCAAGGAGGTGAGTGGGTGGGCTGTCCAAAAAAACATTATTCCGTTGGGCTATCATACTGGTAAAAGGTTAACCCGATCGCCTACCCAGAAAAAAAAGCCTTGATGACACTCCCCCCGCCCCCCCCTCCTGGTCACACGACTACGGCCATGCATGAAAATGAAGTGCACCCTCCCCCCCCTGGAACGGGCAGGATATTCTACGGGTTGCCGCGTGCTACCTCAACACGGGTCCCAATTTCTGGGCAAATCCCAGAAGTATTGTTCAGATTCTTGACATTAAGAAATTCGTTTTTCTTCTTTGAAAAAAAAAGTTTTTTTTTTAATGATGGTGGACGTGAGATTCGAACTCACGACCAACGACCAAACGACCCATGTCCTGCCGAGAACGCCATTTGTTGAGGCCTTAGTCTGTTGGGGCTACTGGTAAAATGTTAAGCGATCGCCTATGTACCCAAGCAAACCAAGCCTTATAGCAACTACTTTGAAAAATCATGGGTGGAAATCTGCTTGGAATATTCACGGAAAATTATGTATTGCAGTGGAAAAAAGTGTTCGTACCTAAAATTCAAGTTGTAATGAGGTGCCATGCATCGCAAGCAGCAGGAGCACGCCGTCCGTGTCCCACGCCGGTTTACGCTGGACGCCCATCAGGCACCGTTCGCACTACGCTGGCGCGGCGTTGACCCATTCAGAACTGAAAACAAATGTCCCACACTAATTCCAAGTGTTTTGTCGCCAAATTCGTGGGACCAGTTCTCTAGGGGTTAAGCATGTTTCTGTTTATTTGGTGTGATGTCGGAGTGGGGCGGGGCAGGGTGGGGTGGGTTGACGAGATAACACGTTCTGTGCTTACATGTAAGGAAGGGCTGCCGCGTACGGGGTGGGTTGGTGACCGGTGACATCCCGAGTAGCACCGTCGGTAACTTTTTTTTTAGCTTGAAACCGTCGACAGAACACGAGTCCGAATGTGTGACCGAATGGTGTTTCCCGACTAGGTAGTGTTGATCGAACGGCCTTTTATCTCTAGAAACAACGCCTTGCTCGTCGACATTAATTACTAGTCTTCCCGGAACCCCGTAAATTGGACCGTCTTTTTTTGGGCTAGTCTCGCCTGCACACTAAATTATTCAGCGGGGCCTAATTTAAAAACACCAGCCAACCACCAATACGGTGTCGACATGTGTGTATATAGATCCGAGGAGAGATTATGCATAGCTCGGTGTTGTGAACACGCGAAACGTCACAGAAGGTAAATCAGTTCAGTGGAAGCTGTCGTCCATATGCCTCACAGGCGGTTCTTAGCAGGATGCAGCTCACCCTCCATGCGACTCGCCCAATACCTCACGGCGCTTCGCGCTTGGTGCAAGTAATGTCTGCCTGGTTGGTGAAAACCCAACGTGCTCCGTCCCGGCATTATAGGGGTGCGAGGGTCTATGGTCAGTAGACTACGCCGTGCACGACATGAGTACCCCCCCCCCCCCCCACCCCCCCCGCCCCCCCCCCCCCCCCCCCGCTGTCGTCCATATGCAAGTCCCCTCACAGGCGGTTCTTAGCAGGATGCAGCTCACCCTCCATGCGACTCGCCCAATACCCACGGCGCTTCGCGCTTGGTGCAAGCAATGTCTGCCTGGTTGGTGAAAACCCAACGCTCCGTCCCGGCATTGTAGGGATGCGAGGGTCTATGGTCATACGATACGGCCATGCACGACATGAGTACACTCCCTCCACCCCTCCCCCCAAAACACCCCCCCCCCCCTATCGACTACCATCATGCTATAAGTACCCACCCCCCACCCCTCCACCCCACCCCACCCCACCCCACCCCACCCCATCACCCCACCCCACCCCATCCCATACCCACCCCACCCAACCCATCCCACCCCACCCCATTCCGCCCTGCTGCCGCCGCCGCCGATGCCACACACGACCTTCGCGCTGGTGGTGCAGGTGCGTCTGCTTCAGTCTCTGGATCACCCCAACATAATCCGCTACATCGACTGCATCCTGGAAGAGGAAGAGGTCATCATCGTCTTCGAATGGTGAGAACACAAAACAAAAAACAAAAAAGGCCGCGAACTTTGTCGGCTTGGCTTCTATTATTTTATAAGTAAGCTGCTGGGGGCCATACATAGTATCCATTACCTATATACCAGGTTTATACGATGGATCGTCTGAACAGGACGCGAACTTGTTGCCTGTCTTCTAGTGTTAATAGTGTTAATAGTATTGCGGGGGCGGGGGGGGGTGGGCTAAATATATCAGAACCTATGATCTTATCCCCTTCCTGTTTCGCCGCCTGTGGCCACCATCTCCTAGGATAGCGATCGTTTTCTCGCTACAATTCGAAATCGCCAAGCTTCTCCATTCTACATTCGTCTATTTTCCTCATCTCCTCTGACACAGCCCGTTCCCCCTTGTACGTTTCACATTCTCCCACGACGATGTGGGTTCTACTCTCTACGATTGCATTTACTTTCTCTCCCTCCCGGCTCTTTCTGGCAGGTCCAGGTCCCCGACACGAATTCGCAGTATATATACGATGGACCCAAAATAAACAGGTGTACCTTCATGTTTACACCTCCATTTTTCGCTTACTAGTAGATGGACTATATGTCCTCCCGTAATTGCCCGCCTCTCCTCTTGCCTCGTTTTCCGTGTCTTTTTACTTTATCGTCGTAAATACGAAGTATTCCGTCTCGTGAGCTGTGTTTATAGCACAGCAGTAAGTAGTATCAATAGTAGCTCCCTTTCGGCATTCGCCAGAGGTAACCAACCCCACGAGCTACTAAACGAAACTGCTCGTGACATGATGAGATGATCCTATATATGTCGCGCACGCAAAAAAAGAAAAAAAAAGTGGTCGCAAGAGCAGGGGCAAAATGTTTTGTGAGCTGCCTGCCGTGTGTCGGGTCGGTCGGTCGGTCGGTCGGTCGGTCGGTCGGTCGGTCGGTCGGTCGGTCGGTCTGTCTGTCTGTCTGTCTGTCTGTCTGTCTGTCTGTCTGTCTGTCTGTCTGTCTGTCTGTCTGTCTGTCTGTCTGTCTGTCTGTCTGTCTGTCTGTCTGTCTGTCTGTCTGTCTGTCTGTCTGTCTGTCTGTCTGTCTGTCTGTCTGTCTGTCTGTCTGTCTGTCTGTCTGTCTGTCTGTCTGTCTGTCTGTCTGTCTGTCTGTCTGTCTGTCTGTCTGTCTGTCGGTCTGTCGGTCGGTCGGTCGGTCGGTCGGTCGGTCGGTCGGTCGGTCGGTCCAGGAAGACGAAAATGCCTAGTATGGACTTTTTTGCTGGTTCGGAGACGGAGGGAGTGGACTGCGCCTCAGAACTGCCGACTTGCCTGAGAGGGACGCACCGGAGGTGTTTCACGGTCCACAACACTATTTTTATACGGCACTAAATCTGCTACCTGGTATATATACGAGTACTGCTGGCGATTTGGATCGCGTGTTGAGTCGGTACGACCTTCTCTGTCCGTGGGACTAACTGATAACGCAACAATACCGGTATACATTAAACAAGACAACAAAATAACGCCCCCCCCCGCCTACCGAGGAACCCTTGTCTCGAGTTGGTCGACCCGTGCATAGACGGTATGTATCATGACAGTAGTCGACGCCACCGGCCGGCCTTCCTCCTCCTCCTCCGTTACCGTTTTGCGATCGCCACCACACGACGAAAAAAAAAGGGCGCCTGCTGGAGACCTCAAGCGTCAAGTCCGGAAGGCTCTCGAGCGCGGCTTCCACTTCGAGGAACGCGTCATCTGGAGCTACTTTTCTCAGGTTTGTAACACCTGTAGTCTATATCACATAAGTATATGCTTATGTACTATATGTACTATATGTACTATATGTACTATACGTACTATATGTACTACTGTATATGTACTATATGCACTATATGCACTATATGCACTATATATACAAGTGCTACGGCAGGGGTACATAGCACATTTTCGGTCAGTTTTTTCTGACTGGTTATTACCGACTATTACTGGCTATTACTGACTGTTACTGACTGTTACTGACTATTACTGACTGTTACTGACTATTACTGACTATTACTGACTATTACTGACTATTACTTACTATTACTGACTATTACTGACTGTTACTGACTATTACTGACTATTACTGACTATTACTGACTATTACTGACTATTACTGACTACTTGCTGACTGTACCTGAATATTGCTGACTACTGCTGACAACTACTGGATATTACTGACTATTAGTGACTATTACTGACAGTTACTGACAATTACTGACTGTTACTGACAGTTACTGACTTTTACTGACTATTACTACGCTCCTCGACTGGGGAACAAGGCACCCATAAGGTATGGCTTACCGTATGAGTCGTCTGCCTTATAAGGCGTCTGCCTTAAAAGGTATGCCTTATCGTTGGAAGAATGATATTAGTGCTTTTATGGCATTGTTTTTGATATACCTATAAAGTAACGGGGGATTTTGTTCATCACAGGTTATCAAGTTTTTTGTTTATTTTTTTTTAATCTCCGAAACAGTTTCAAATATATACGAGTATCTATATAGGGTTTTAGGTTATATAACACATAAATAATATCCCTTAAGCGAGGAGAACCGAAACCAAAATTTAGATACAGCCCCTCTACGGTGTAGTTAGCTGTGCCCAATAATACCTTGAATATACCTTTGCCATTAATCCACTTCTTCTTCCTTTCCTTCTCCCCCCTCGAACCCCCTCGCGCACCTATGTACGCGCGCGCCCGTTCGCTTGTCGTTGTTTTTGTTGCTGTCGTTTGTTGATGTTGTTTTCTTTTTTTATTTATAAAGATCTGCGAGGCAATCAGATATATGCACGAGCAGCGGATCATGCACAGGGACATTAAGCCCGCCAACATCTTCCTCACCATCCGCGGCCAGGTCTGCTGCTGCTGCTGCTGCTGCTGCTGATGACGGAAAACAAGCCGGGCGGGGGCGGGGGGGGGGGGGGGGGAGGAGGGTTGAGGGGGGGGGGGGTACTCCTTTGTTGCTTGCCTTAGTCATTTTACCATTGACCACGCATCCCTTTCGAGACGGAGCACGTGGGCGAGGGGGGGGAAGTTCACCATAAGTTGGACAGATCATCAACAGATAGATCATGTATAGATCATCTAGATTATCACCTGCAGTTATGGCATGTTGTGTATGTAGGATCTGTATACTACAGATCCTAATCCAGGAACTATGAACTACATAGATCATGCGCCTCCCACCCGGCAACATGGGCTAGATCATACAGATCATACAGATCATACAAATCATGCAGATCATACAGGATCGGGAATAGATCTGCCCCGAAAGACCTGGATCATGAACTGTGGAAAAATACTTGGAATTAGAGTGGATGAGTTTTTCAGAGGTAGAAGGGATAAGTATTGAGGCATAGTTGTTACACCCTTGACAGGTGGTCGCACACACGGGCGCAGGCAGCAGCATGCCTCCATGCTGGTGTTGAACAGATGGTGATCCACCGATAACAAAAAAAAAACCCCGGAATACTGATGTTTTGCAGAAGGGTTCACTTATTGGGCAATCACACTTACAGAACAATAGACATCTGAGTCTAGAGAGTGGTGGTGGTGGTGGTGGTGGTGGTGAGAGGAGTGAGAGAGAGTGGGGCACGCCCGCGCTCTCTCTCGTAGCTACTCAGACCCTGATCCTTCGTTCGCTACAAAAATATCCACTTGTACGGCCCCGTGAAAAACAACAACAACAACAAACAACAACCCGTCCGGGTCTCCGAAGAACTGGTCGTAGTTACGCCGCATCTTGGTCGAACCGCAAAGTACCAGGCCGCGTTTTGTTATTGCTGCCTATAACATCACCGGTGCTACTGCTGTGCTCGGCTACTGCAGCATGCTACTGGCGAAACTAGTGCTATATACCTAAGCCGACCAACGAATAGCAGTCGGTTAGTCCGAGTTCTGGCCGAGAGTAGCTCGGGCAGACTTGCTTCTTGACTCGTCGCGATCCCGAAGCTATCGAGTGGCACTTGGGTACGTATCGTGGCTGCTGTTGCTCCCCGTCTACAGCAGTAAAACAGCAGTAGTGCTACCTACTACTTCCCCCGGCTACAGCTAAATACTGCTCTTCTCGGCTACTGCAGTACTACTCGTAGTGTTAACTACTGCTGCTCCCGGCAACAGCAGTGGCGATGAACATCGATCAGAAATATAGGAGTTCAAGCCCTATAATCTTCAACAGTAAGGGAGGAGGGCAGTGCCAAATTAAGGGATGTGGACAACGCTAAATTTGACAGGGGGGCGCCGCAAAATAAGCGGGGGGGGGGGGGCCCTCTTTTTATGTATGTATGTATGTATGTATGTATGTATGTATGTATGTATGTATGTATGTATGTATGTATGTATGTATATATGTATGTTTTACAACAAAAAAACACCTGGTACATATGTGTTATATATGTATTTTATAAAAATTAAAAACGACAGCTTTGAGATGGAGGGTTTCATCGAAACTAATCCTTTTAGCTATATACTAGTGTGCGATACTCCGATCGCGCGTTTGTATGTATTATGTACGGGTTTTTATATGTTCTCATGCAGGATGTACATCCTGATTTACTTACAGGATGTGTGTACATCTGTTTGTGATATGCGGGTACATGAGCAGAGAACAAAATCTGGAGCTGCAGAAAATTCAGGGAGTGTGTGTCTTATCTTCGAAAAATAAACGGGGGCTGCACGCAAGTATACATGTACGACGTATAATACCTACCGTAGTTCACGGCATTGTGCTTATTTCGTTTTTTTTAAATCATTTCGTATATACGAATCTCAAAATCGCTTTTTAGTGGGTGCCCAAACGGGTTGGACGGGGGGGCAATTTTCTTGGGAGCTGGACTACGATTATCTTTGTCGTATATATATATATATCATATAGTAGTAACAAAAAAACGCCTCTTTGTACGAAGTATATACGTAGGTATCGTATATATAGTCGTCACAAAAACAATATGTTTCCTGTCACCGAACGAGGTAAAAAACAAAAAAATGTGTTTTTTTAGTTCGCCGTACGAGTCGTTTGGTTGTCGTTGTTGTTGTTATGTTGGTGGGCTGAGTGAATTTCACGACCCGACCCTTTTTCGCTCATTTTTTTTTTTTTCCTGTCTCCTGTTGCCTTTTTTTTCCCCCTGTTCGCCTGTTTTGCTTGTGCCCGCCGCAGGTCAAAGTGGGAGATCTCGGACTTGGCCGTCTAATGAGCGACAACACCATAGAAGCGCACTCTAAGGTAAAAACAAACATGGCTTATCAATAGACACGAAAACAGGCCGCGAGCGGTGGGAGCGCATTATAGCTACGATATACGTACCAACTCTGGTCGGGACACTACAGTATAGTTGGAGATTGATCTCTGATGTCTCCATCAAATGGGGGGAATTTGTGTGTACTTCTGGCCAGAGTAGTATGCATGAGTAGCGCGACAGGCACTGAGACGCGCGCTGGGCTGCGGGGGCGGGGGGGGTGTACTCATGTGTGCTACTGTGCCGTTAGTCATATGACCATAGGACCCTTCGCATCCCTACAATGCCGGGACCGACCGCGTTGGGTTTTCACCACACAGAGATCATTGCTTCACCAAAGCGCGAAACGCCGTGAGGTATGGGTGCGACGTCGCTGGAGGGTGAGCTGATCCTGCTAAGAACCCCCTCTGAGGCGACTTGCCATATTGACGACAAGATTCAATGAGTTATAATTTAATTTCTTTGGTGTGGCCACTTCCGGAGACAGCAATGGGTTTCTCTATGTAACTGCCGTCGCGGACGCCTTACCATATTAACACTACGTGATACGACCATTCCCCTTGTATGACGGAATCAAAGGTTCTCCACCCGCACACAATGATCTACTGCGACCGCCACTTTAGCGTGACCGCCAAAAAATAATCAAAAAAAAACTGGCACCCTGGTTGTCTAGCTCACGCAGCGAAGTGGCGTGTTCTACAGCCGTCGTTGCAAACGCGACGCACAACCTCTAACTTAATATATATTCATAGGGGGGGGGGCCGCGCATACTCATTTTTGCTTGCCTTAGTCAATTGACTTGACACGAATCCTTTCGAGACGGGGGGGGGGGGGGGTCTGTAACTCATGTCGGGCACGGCCGTAGTCGTATGACCATAGACCCTCGCACCCTTACAGTGCCGGGGCGGAGCGCTGGGGGGCGGGGGGGTGTACTCGTGTCATCCATGGCCGTAGTCGTACGACCATAGACCCTCGCATCCCTACAATGCCGGCACCGAGAACTCCGGGGTTTTCACCGACCAGGCAGACAGTTCTTGCAACCAAGCTTTACGAAGCGTAACGTGAGGAGTCGGGCGAGTCCATAAAGGGTGAGCTTCATGCATCCTACTACCCGTATATGACACTGTATACCACACCCCCTCGGACGAATTTCAACTCTGATTTGCTCGACGACCGGTCGAGCGCTATAACCCCGAGCGACCCGTCCATGGAAAGATCTCGACCAGATGCTCCGAAAGCCGCCTTTTTCGATGTCTGTGCCCTCCTGCTCATGGAGAAAATGGCTTTGAAATTCCCCCCAGGGGGTGTGATATACACTGCTGTCATATACGGTAAGGGATCGCTTGTGAGGCGGACTTTGGCGGGGGAGGGGGGGAGGGGGGGGGTTTGCTGTCGGTGTTGTTGTTTTCACAGTCCGTGATGACCGAACAGGCTCTCATAACCTTGGCGTAAAAAAAATACTGTTGTGTTTTCTGTCTCTCTCTAGATACCGTGGACCATCTAATGTAAGCTGTGGGTTGGATGGGATCTCCTGCGCCGGCCCGGTGGTACCGCCCATTTTTTGTTTTTCGCCGTTGGGTTGTAAGTTTGTAGGTGACCCCTGACTCTGGTCAGGCGAAGGGTTTTGCCTCGCCCAACCCTTCCTTTTTTTTTTTAACATTTTTACATCGATCAATCCTTTTCCCGCAAACGCTTGCGAATTTGTTTGTTTGTTTTTTTCATCCTCCGGCGGATGGGTAAAAATTCAATCCTTTTCCCGCAAACGCTTGCGAATTTGTTTGTTTGTTTTTTTCATCCTCCGGCGGATGGGTAAAAATAAAAGTACTTCGACCGGGGCTCGAACCCGGGACCTCCACCATGTCAAGGTGGCGTCATAACCATCTAGACCATCGAAGCTTGGTGTTTTTCTTCACGTAACGCCGTTCTGAAAAAATACGAAACAAAAAAACAATCGGCGTACTTTGGATACTATACCTCGTACGAAGTATGTGTATAAGCATGCACGACTGACTGTGAGAAACTTGCTTGCATCATGCGCGGACCCTACATGATGTAGATCTTCACCGTTTGCTCGCTCGCTCGCGATTGCTTTCCCCGGGTCTTCGAAATGATAGGTGGGCACCCCGCTGTACATGTCGCCGGAGGTGCTCCGGGGAGGCGGCTACGGGTGGAAGAGCGACGTGTGGTCCTTGGGATGCATGCTCTACGAGCTGGCCATGCTCCGGAGCCCCTTTAAGGGAGAGGGGCTGAACCTGTACAGCCTCTTCCAGAAGATCACTAACGTGAGGGGTACAGACAATACATACACGGTTGCAGAGAGAGGCATTATATATATATATTGATACGTCGCCCGCGATCGCCCGCGCCACTGCGCATGTCGTCCCGAATACGTTGGACGGAGATCGACTTCCCAAAATTGGGTATGGGTGGGGGGTGAAATAAGCTAGTTGATGGCTTAAGTTAGTGTGATATTAATTCATGTTTTAAGGCCTGGTACATTCATTTCCCCCTGCACCCTATTGGAGTCCACAGGCGCCGCCCTTGTTAAACGTTATTCACGCGAACGGGCACGGTTAATTTTTTTTTCTGGGCAGGGCGACTACCCCACGATGCTCCGGTACTACTCCGAGGACCTCCGGACGCTGGCCGGAGACATGATCAGCACGAGCCCGATGGATCGACCTGACGTCGATGAGGTGCGACGCTGCCCCGTACCGTAGCACTCACACCAGCAACCACTACTGCATGCGCGCGATTGAAATACGGGGGTAGGGAGGGAACGGGGTGGGGGGGTGGGGCAATAACTAACGAGATGGATGAGACATACATGGCGATCACGATGCGTAAGCCATTGGACTGTTGGTACAGTACAGTAACAGCTTCTCTGCATACCTACGTATGTGTATATATATACCTCTCTCGTACTGTCTAGTCGTGCGTGAACGACAAAGCTCCATTTAGCTGTTTGCTGCTTCGTTCTTGCTGGACACGGGAACTTGTTCGGCCTCTTTTTGCTGGGTAAGGAGCTTTCCAGGGCTGTTCGCGGGTCAGGAGGTCTTCAGCATGTCATGGGTCGGGTCGGGCCGGCCAGGTCAGGTCAGGAAGCGTTCAAAATCTCACGCGTTGGGTCGGGGTCGTGTTAGGTGACCCGGCCCGGCCCGACCCAACCGGCCCCGACCCGACCCGACCCGACCC
>MEHQ01001720.1:22842-38632 GCA_008828725.1 Saccharina japonica
GACTCGCCCCGACCCGACCCGACCCGACCCGACCCGACCCGACCCGACCCGCTAGATGTAACCCGATCCGTAAACAGCATGGAGCGTTCTCGTTCCGGGCGTTGCATATTTTGTATATTTGTCTTTGGCCTGCTTTTGATATTTTCCTCGCCCTTGCACATGACTTCACCACTTGTCGGCGGGTTTCCTGGAGGGATTTCCGCGGCAGCCACACGGGTGACTACTGTACGTCGCGCCCATAGTCAACGTATCTGCCTGTCGTCACAGACAGACGCCTGATGATGGCTATATAACACTCTATAGTCACGTTTTTTTGTTGCCGTCAAAGTATTATCATCAAAGGTGTTTTTTTTTTCATGCGTCGACTTTGTTTCATGTTTCGGACGGCCCCATGCATGTGTTTGCCTTGCCTTGCCTTGCCTTGCCTTGCCTTGCCTTGCCTTGCCTTGCCTTGCCTTGCCTTGCCTTGCCTTGCCTTGCCTTGCCTTGCCTTGCCTTGCCTTGCCTTGCATTGCCTTGCCTTGCCTTGCCTTGCCTTGCCTTGCCTTGCCTTGCCTTGCCTTGCCTTGCCTTGCCTTGCCTTGCCTTGCCTTGTCTTGCCTTGCCTTGCCTTACCCTTTTCCCTTGTCTTTCGGCCGAACGCGAACGTATATACACACAGGCGTGCATCATAGCGGTCGATATGAAGCGGAGGATGGACGAGATCGGCGAACCCGTTACGCCCCCCCCAGAGGTAAGCTTAAGCCTAGCCGCCGCCCTCTCAGCCACTTCCCCCGCTGCTATATACGTATATACCTCAAGCAAGAAAAAGTTATGTTGTTGTTTCGTACACTAGCACTTTCGTATGGTTGAAACGTGAGCACCCACGATGGGGGGTGGCTAATAGCGACAGTGGGTTTTGGTACTTTACTACTCGCCCTGTGCCTTAATTCGTACCTATACATAAAGGGTCTCATACGCCGGTCAGGTCGTCGATTCCCACTACATGATCTAGATCTTTCAGAGCAGATGTTATTCCTGATCTGTATGATATGTATTATATGTATGATCTGTATGATCTGTATGATTTGTATGATCTAGCTCACGTTTCTGGGTGGGATCCTTATAATCTGAACGATCTAAGGCCGTTTCCTATGCGGTTCGATTTCGAGCTTCAGATTTGTATCTTTCGATCTCAAAAACGAAAGCACCGTCCTATGCAGTCCGATTATGCAAAATCTGACCGGAAATTTTTCGATCTGAGAATCCGATGACCCAAGTCGTCGGATTTTGGGCCAAAATCCGACGACTTGGGTCATCAGATTTTAAAATCGAAAAATGGCATGGTATCTAAATTCAAGATGTTATCCACGCAGCAAGCAAGCAGTAGCAGCAGCACGATCGATGAGTTGGATGGTGACACAGCGACGTTGCTTCGTGCCCGACGCGCAGCCGACGATCGGTGGGCCTTTCCGTCGCCAAACTACAGTCGGCTGGCGCGGGCTCGGGCCTAGAGACGAAGGGAAGCGCACTCCGCGCGCGCCTCTCCGTACTCGTAGATTTTACAGCAGCAGCAGCAGCAGCAGTACAGCAGTACAGCAGTACACAGTCAACGCTCGGATGCTTCGTTGTGTCAAAATACAAAATACCAAGACAGGTCGACTCGAGCGCACTCGGCGCGTCGCCGCCAGACCAGAGACAGCCAGCGTGGCTTCGAACGCTTGGGTTCTACGCCCAGTACAGCGCACTCAGCGCGTCTCTTCGCGGCGCCAGACCACAACAACAACAGCAGTTGGTCTTGCCGTTTGCTCAAATATCTGCACGTATGATACAACACATCCGTGTTTTCTCGCATAAGAAGACTGTTTCGATTTTCGAACTAGGTCGCTGAAAAATCGATCAGACTATAATCTGAAGCTCAAAAATCGAACCGCATAGGAAACGGCCTAAGGACGTACTTTAGTTCTTGGGTTGGATCTGTACTTTACAGATCCTGCCCAACATATAACGGCAAGTTAGTATCTTGATCATATATAGATGATCTGTCTGTAGCTGATCTGACCGGCGTGTAAAGGGGTTTATTTATTCCACTGGCTCCCACGGGCCATACTCCGCGAGTAGCCTCCTTTTGGGGGGGGGGGTAACTTTTGTGTATTGATGATTAGGTTGACGCTGACGACAGGGGGGCTCGTCATCTTCATTTGCACCTGGATGAATGTGTCCCTTCCATTAGGGCCCGTATTAACGAACATTTGTTTTCGTTTGTTTGAGTTTTTTTTTTTTTGTTCGTTTGTTTTGATTTGACCTGATTTGGTCGAAACGTGAATAACCAGCAAGATATTTCGATTTCAAAACTGAGTAGTTCAATAAAACGGAATTCCACAAGAAGTCTTTTGGGACTTCTTTTGCTCTTTTTTTTTCTGTTGAATTGGGAGTTCATCCAACTCGACGTGGCGTGTTCCATGAAACCGAAGGAAGCCACGCAAACTTGAGCCATGTCGTCGACTGATTCAGAGGCGAGATCCACCATTCCCGAGAGGCACGGCCACCGGATCAGCCGCAGCGCGAGGTCCGATGGCCCCTACCATAGGGTAGACCGCTTGCGGCGCCTAAAAAGTAATATAGGCCGTCGCAAACCCAATTTTTCACCCCTCTTTGCCTCCCAAACCACACGAGCACCGACCAGGTCGCGACTTGGCGTAGAAGTTCGATCGCTGTATCCCCGTCGCTGCTGCCCGCGTTGGGCTTCGGGGCTGCGCCAGCCCACCCAAGATATCCCTAGAGTGATAGCCTCCTAGCCGGTGCTGGCAGACATAAGTTTCCGCTGGCAGCGGCGCCCCGGGGAGGACACAGGCCGTAGGTCGCCTCGTTGGTTACTCACGGGTGTTCGTTGACCCTTGTGCGTTATTCTCATTTTTTGACGCAATACACCATCCCTCGATAAGACCCAAACACGTTTTTTCAGGGAAATCGTATTCAAAACAAACGAAAAACAAAATTTGTTTTCCCATTTCAATAAAAAGCGATGTTCGTTAAGATGGGCCCTAATGTTCGTTGACCCTTGTGCGTTATTATCATTTTTTGACGCAATACACCATCCCTCGATAAGACCCAAACACGTTTTTTCAGGGAAATCGTATTCAAAACAAACGAAAAACAAAAATTGTTTTCCCATTTCAATAAAAAGCGATGTTCGTTAAGATGGGCCCTTATTTTTAACTTTTTTTTTGTTCTGCCACAAGTTCTTTCGAGAAATGCCGTGATTTTCTCCTATGTACGTTCCCACTTTCTGGGAGAAACCGAAGTTTCACCCCCCCGTGGCGTAAACCACCACAACTCTCTTCCTGTACCTGTTCTGAGAATCATTCTGAAGACCGTTCTGAAGACAATTACGAGAACCTTCTTGAGCATCGTTTTGACTACCGTTCTGAGAACCGTTCTGAGAACAGTTCTGAGAATCGTTCTGATAATCGTTCTGATAATCGTTCTGAGGCCGAGGCTTCGCTTCGGAAACAACGCTGCAATCTCAGTATGCATTTTCTTAAGAGCGTGGGAAAAATGTCAGAACGTGGTGCGTGTCGGGAGGTGTGGTGGGCACAATGGAAAGTTCCCAGGGAGTAAAACAGCCTCCGCCTTTTTTCGCATCACTACCTCTGTGGACCCGATCCGTGTTTTCAATCTGTAGCGACGATTTAGGTTGGACGCTAAAAGGCTCTCCGTAGAACTTATACCTACCTCATTTCAGAACCTCGGTGGCCGGAAGACATCTGACGTATTCACCATGCCCGCACCGAGTCTATCGAATGGGGACGAGCTCGTGTTTTTTTCTTTTTTTTCTTTTCCGACAGCTTCAATCACTATTCAACTTTTGCATCGTACCCGGGACTGTTGCTTCTGCCGCTTTTTCTGTCCCCCCAACCAGCAAGAGCATTTCGAGAACCACAACGCCGACACGCTGGGCCGAGATCAACTCCAACGACACAAAACAAAGTGCACGAAAAACGCACGAAAGAAACACAACCTGCAAAAGAGAGAAAGAGAGGAAGAGAGAGAAAGCCCACCGCCGTGTATCATACCTGCTGTGTTTATGTTTGCCATAACGCAACTTTCTCTCGGCTTATCCGGTCCCCTCGTGCCGCTCTGCCCTTGCACGTCCCTCCTCAGACCGGTCCGCACCTGAAACTGAAAGCCCTTCCACCGAAAGCGACAGCAACTACGGGGCCGCACATCGGAGTTGGGAAAGGCGGCGGCTGCGGCGAAATGGCCAGTGACCCCACGGGTCACGCTTGCAACGCCAACACGATGCCACCGGCGGCGGCGGCGGCGGCGGCGGCTGCTACAAATATCTCCGCCCCTGGGATATCGAGGAGTTCTGCTTCGCCTCTCGTTGCCGCTGTTCCCGTCGTCGTCGTCGTCGATGATGATGGTGCCGGTGACGACAAAAAGGGCGGAGAGACTGCTGCTGTCCGGCCTTCTTCAAAAACCACCACCACCGCGGCTTCTGCCTCTGCTGCTGCTGCTGCTGCTGCTGCTGCAAGTATCACCATCGGCGACGATGGAGGCGGCGGTGACGACGACAACAAACGGGGCAGAAACCGGCGGCGCCTAAGACAGCGGCCAAAAGAGGGCGCGTTCTGCGTCGTCGAGCCGAGGTTGAAAGGCGGCGGCGGTGGTGGTGATGGTAGTGGTGGTGGCCGAAGTGCCACCGCCGCCACCGCCGCCGCCGTCAGTGTCCCCGCTGGGATTAACACGGGGGTAGAGGTGGAACTGGACGCGCTGCACAGTCAGCAGCAGCGACGGCGGTGGCAGCGGCGGCGGCGGCAGCAACAGCAGCAGCAGCAGCAGCAAAGCGGCGTCGAAACCGTCCGGCGCAACGATAATACCTTTGTTGCCATCGACCACCCTACTACGAGCGGCCGGAGGGGCGGCGGCGGCGGAGGCGGCCGTGAAGGCGGCAGCGGCAGCAACATCGGCAGCAGCAACAGCGGCAACAATAGCGGCAGAGGCAGCAACAGCAGGAGCGACGGCTGCTACGAGGGGTCGGGGGCAGGCATACTAGAAAGCTCCGACGATATCATCATCCATGCTTCGGTGGCGGCGGCGGCGGCCGTCCAGACGGCAGTGCAGAAGGGCGCGAAGAGACGAGGAGGGGCACACCGGGGAGAAGAAGAAGGAGAAGAGACAGGACGGGAAGCAGAAATGACGACGGAGACGGGTAGCAGTCTACGGTCCGGTCGGAGGCCCTCACCTTTCGCGTTCGACCAGCGCCCCGCGACGATGGATGACACCGTGTTGCGAACAAGGATGACCGGGGACGAAGGAAATACGGGGAGGAGTAGTAGCAGGAGGGGGTCAACACGGGAGAGTGGCGGCGGCGGCGGTAGCGGCGGAGGGAGGGGTGCTACGACGCCGAGATCGGTGGTGCGTCCTGATGACGTCACACCCAAGACTGCAAGGGTGGTAGACCCCGACCCGAGATGGAACGGGAGTCAGCTTGTGGGGGCGATGGGACAGGCGTTGGCTACTCATGGGTAAGCGAAAGAAAAAACATCGACTGCTGAGCAAAACGTGCAACTGGCTGACAAACGCTGAAAAGCAAAAACGATAAGAACAAAACTGGATTTATGAGCTCAGAATGACGAAAATGAGGGGGGGGTGTACTCATGTTGTGCACGGCCGTAGTCATATGACCATAGACCCTCGCATCCCTACAATGCCGGGACGGAGCGCGTTGGGTTTTCACCAACCAGGCAGACATTGCTTGCACCAAGCGCGAAACGCCGTGAGGTAATTGGCGAGTCGCATGGAGGGTGAGCTGCATCCTGCCTAAGAACCGCCTCTTGAGGCGGACTTGCATATGGACGACAGCTTCAATGAGTTTAATTTAATTTCTGGTGTGGCCACTTCGGAGACAGCAATGGGTTTTTACTATGTAACTGCCTCGCGGCGCCTTACCATTTTTACACTACGTGATACGACCATTCCCCTTGTGCGGAGCAAAGCTTCTCTCCACCGCACAAATGATCTACTCGACCGCCAGCTTTGGTGACCGCCCAAAAATAAAAAACAACGAGAAACACCCTGTTGTCTAGCTCACGCCAGCGAGTGCGTGTTTTACAGCGTCGTTGCCAACCGACACGCCAACCCAACCTATAAATATTAATAATATTTATAGGGTTACGAAAATGAGGGGGGGGGGCGGGCGTACTCATTTGTTGCTTGCCTTAGTCATTTGACCATTGACACGCATCCGTTTCGAGACGGAGCACCGTTCCTACTCCTAATAGAGACCTCCAACACTTGGGCGGCTCATTACGTGTTTCCATATATTACAGAGAAACTTTTGCTAATCTTATCCCCTTCCTGCTTCGCGCGTGTGGCCACCATCTATCTCCTAAGATAGCGATCGTTTTCTCGCTACTATTTAGTGTACCAAACTGCTCCATGTCACACTCGTCTATTTTCTCATCTCCTCTCTAGCACATCCCTTTCCTCCTTGTACCTTCACATTCTCCCACTATGTGAACTCTACTCTCTATGGCTTTGCCACATGGGCACATCTGTGACTCTACTTCCTCCTCCTCCCGGCTCTGGTAGTACTCTTCTTCTTTCTGGCAGGTCCAGGTCCCCTACACGAAATCGCAGTTTCAGCTTTTTCGCGAAGTCCATTGGGCCGTGCAGATACCTTTTCATTCCTATTCCTTCTCTCAACCCCCCGTACATCTCTAAGTGTTCTTCCCCTTCCACCTTCTTTCTCAGTGCTAGCCTTTCCCTTCTTTCTATCCTTTCTTTCACTTCTGTCTTGTATCCGCTAAATTTCTCTATGGCCAGCGTCTCTTTTTGGTTTCCTATTTCCTTCCATACTTTCTCGACTACGCTATCCCACCTTATTCCAGCTCGCCCTTTGGTTACTTTCTCCCATACAGCTTTATCGGCTATGACGAAAATGAGGGGGGGGGGGAAACGCTCATCAAGAAGTTCTGAACTGCGCGACCTGTTCCTTTGTCCGCTGACCGAGTCCGCTGATTATTTGTATTGCTTCTTCGTGTCTTACGTCGTTCCGTTTAAAAACAAAAAAAATCCCCTCCGTCCGCCTGTCCGTGTACACCATTCAGCGAACCAACAGCCGCAGCCCTGCATATACGTAGTGTATATATGAAGCGAAGAAGCCAAACCGTCCAGAATAAAGTTTTTGTCCTTTTGTCTTTTTTTTTCCCTTCGAATATTAAAAACTGTCTCGAATTCTGTAAAAGCTTCTCTTGTGTTGTTTTCCAAGCATTCTACCTTGGGGGAAAACCTTTTCTTACCGGCGCACAAAAATACGCCTGGCCTAACAAACCTCTTGCGCCTCTTGGTTCAATTCTCCCGCGCTTAATTGTTTATCATCTTGTTTTGTGTGTTTTATTTTTGTTCTCCCGAGCGAAGAACTGCCTCATCGGTGACGAAAGTGTCTCGCGCACGGCAGCAGCAGCAGCAGCAGCAGCAGCAGCAGCAGCAGCAGCAGCAGCAGCATCACCACCACCACCACCAACACCACCACCACCAACACCAACACCAACAACACCAACACCACTACCAACAACAACGCCAACATCGACACCCCACCTCCGCCTCTCGCGACGTGGCAGACCCCTCGACCGCCGTCACGAGCTCTCCGATTCAAATAGAACCGCCTTCCACCATGCGCAGGAAACCCGCAGCCGCGATGATGATGACGACCAACGGTGGTGGTGGAAGCAGCAGAAACAGAGGCAACAGCAGCAACAGCGGCAACAGCGGCAACATAAGCAACGGCGGCGGCGGCGGCGGCGGCAGCCGTAGCAACCGTGTCAACCATGGAAGAAGCAGCAGCAGCAGCAGCAGCAGTCGCAGTGGAGACCGTGCGATCACCGATCGTCGCGAGCAGCGAACACATAATAACAGCAACGGCTTGGCCTCTTCACGCCTCGCGTCGCCGTTGCGCTCCTGCTCCACCCGCCAGCTTGCCCAGTTTTTTTCCGCCTCCGGTGCCAACACCATTGAAGGCAGCGGCGACGGCAGCGGCGGCGGCAACGGCGACGGTTATCGCAAAGGGAAAGAAATGCTCCAAACAAAAAGATTGAGCGCGTTCAGTCAACGTGGCGACGGTGCGCTGAGACCCGGCGCAGCCGGCGCAGCCGGGGGTGGCATGGACAGCACACCAAATATTGCAGAGCCGGGGAGGGGGGAGCCAGAGTGGAAACAGAAAGATGTGCGGCGGTCTCGAGGGGCCTTCGCCGCCGCCGCCGCCGCCGCCGCCGCTGTCACCGGGGAGGGTAGCGGGGGGTTATCGACGACGTGGGGAGGAGGAGCGGGCCGAGGCGTTTCGGTGACCGGTGAGGAGGATCGCAAGTACAGTCAGTCGTCGAAGCTCTATTATCATATAGCTCGGCGTCGTCGTGTGGTGCGATGATCGGAAGATGGTGGTTATTTATCACTGCATACCCACTGAATTAACTATTTTTAGACACGTGACTAATAATTAGGGTTTATTGGACACGTGACTAAAAATTGGGGTTACTTTTTCACGCGACTAAGAATTGCAGAGGGGAGTGTTAAATATATATATATATATATATACATGACCAACATAACGAAAACGCAAGCATGGCGGCACAGTAGTAGGTAGATCGCGGCCGCCGCCGCCGTCGCCGTGGTCGTCGTCCTAGTAGTGTCGGGTGCTTTGCAAATCGGGTAAGCCGCCACGTTGTTGCCGTTCGTTGTGTCCGTGCCCGTGCGCGGCGTCTCTCTCGATGCTCTCGCGTGCCTCCGCTTACGTGTCACTCCTCTTCTCGTTGCGACGGGTGATGGTCAGGAGACAGGAAGGACGTGTGGCCAAAGGGAACTCAGCGCCCTCTGTTCCATGGAAGATAATGTTCCGCATATATATTTAAAAAAAAAAAAAACAGCTGTGAGCTCGAGGATTTCGTCGAAGCTCATCTTTGCTAGCTGAGTGTAATACTTCGATCGCGCGTACTTACGGGTTTTATATGTCCTCATGCAGGATGTAGCGCGCCATGCGCGAGCAAGCAACAACGTCTCAAGCTATTCACGGTAGTTATTTTCCCCCCTGTTATATGTAACAACTCTTCGTTTTGAAAGGAGGAAAGTACACGCCGGTGGTCGAGCAGGCGGCAACTCGGCCTTCGACTCAAACGGTTCGAGATAAAAGACGACAACCTCGCGTGACCCGAACCCCCCAAATAAACTCGCTCCAATCAAATCAGGTATACACAAAACATAATAACTCTGCTGTATATATATAAATATAGTTCACGGCTTGCTACATAAAAAAATAGCCACAACTCTTCCCGCCTCCGCCGTCCCTGCCTCTGCTTCTACCCCCCCCCCCTACCCCTATGGTCATACGACTACGGCCATGCATGAAAATGAAGTACACCCCCCCCCCTGCCCCGCCCCGCCCCGCCTGCCTCTCTGCAGGAGATCTGATGGTAGCTATGGAGGCACTGTCCGACCGTGTGTCCGTCCTCGGTTACGCGCAGGATTTGCGAAGGAGGGGGAAGCCCTCACTATCCAGGTGAAGAACCGCAGTACGACTAAAAATGAAAAAAATAAGCATCGGCTGTGAGATCGGGGGGGGGAATTGTCGTCGAAAACGATTCTTCGCGCCTGGCTGTGTGATTTCCGGTGCCGCGTCTTACGGTTTCTATTACAGTGTATGGTATGGCCTCATGCAGAATATAGATACCATTTACCACCCTTTTTGTTTTTGTCCATCCCCTTTATTATCTTCGCCCTTCTCTTCTCTCTTCCCTCTTTAGTCGTATCTCATATCCGGGGTCACAAAGTAGGCTCTTCTCCTTCCTCCCCCACTACGGTTCTTGCCTTGCATCTTTATCGCGAGAAGATGTCAGCACTTTCTTCCCTCGTCGACTTGCGTCGGATATGGGCTTGAATACAAAGAACCACTTAATATTAATATTAATGTTTTAAAATGTCCTTATATGTACGCCCAGAGCGGTAATGATTATTGAGGGAACACAAACCTCAAGCTTCGAAACTCAGCGGGTGTGCGTGTACCTATTCACTTTTAGTAAACAAACTAATATCGTTCGTCAATGACACCTATATACCTGTTCCTTTTATGGCAGCTGTATATACCTGGACGGTTTTGTTTAGATGTAGTGATGAGGCGTTTTTCGGGGGGGGGGGGGGGGGGGGGGGGGGGGGGGGCAATGGGAGCAACGTGTAGAGTGGGAAAATGGGAGATCACAACATCGGAAAGACCATGATCTAGACATTTCGGGGAAGATTAAGTCCTGATCTGCGTGCGATCTAGATCTGTTAAGGATTCAGTCTGTTGGGCTGTTTAAGACATTAGTCTGTTGGGCTACTGGAAAAAAGGTCAACCAAATTAGTTACCCAATCTAAGCCTTATGACACTCTCCCCCCCCCCTGGAACGGACCGGGTATACGGGCCGACGCGTGTGACCAACACGCGGGTTCCTCGTATTTATTATGGGGATCCAGAAGAAGTGCTAAATTCAGATTCTTGACATGAGGAAACTCGCTTTTCTTTGAAAAAACGTTTTCGTGGTAGTCGGGAGATTCGAACCCACGACGACGCCAATTGTTAAGGAATTAGTGAGGCATTTAGTGAGGCATTAGTCCGTTGCGCTACTGGTAAAAGGTTAACCTATATACCACCTACCCAAACCAAGCCTTATAAGAGAGCCGCAGGAATCGGCATGGTCTTCAGTAGTAGCACGTGTTTCCTGGGTTGATGGGCCTGTACTACATTATGTAGACCCTGTGCAACATAGTCTGGTAACGGCAGGCTAGGACCTACGTAGATGATCTATCTGTAGATGGTCTATCTGTAGATGGTCTATCTGTAGATGGTCTATCTGTAGATGGTTTAGATGATATATATATATCTGTAAATGATCTACATGATATATTTTGTAGACGATCTATATACGCGTATATTTTATCTATCTGTAGATGATCTATCTGTATATCATCTATCTGTAGATCATGTACCTGTAGATCATGTATGATCTATCTGTAGATCATGTACCTGTAGATCATGTATGATCTATCTGTAGATCATCTACCTGTAGATCATCTATGATCTATCTGTAGATGATCTACCTAGGTCCGACGTTTGAACCGCACATTTGCTTTATGAGTCAAATTTTCCTACCGTGCGGTATTGAATACACTGGGCTGACAGATGACCAAGACCCCGGCGCGAAAAACAGCACTCTGTCCCGAAATGCAAGGACCCCTCAGATTAAATATTAATGTACAAAAAATCCTTCTATTTTCGGACCAGAATGGTACCTATGTCTCTCACCAACACACGTTAGGTCTAACTCGCACGCACCTTCCGCTTTTCCTCCCCCGGGGGTTTCATCACAGATTCGGCTTGTTTTCTGTCTGCCCTTTTTCGAGTGTGCTATTTTTTCTTCCCGGTATATACGTACTGTACTGTAGCTCATCCGACCATGACCCCGACTCGCGGTCCTGTTACGGGAGACCATAGTAAATAAAACCATTTTCTTTCAGCAAACATAGGGAAACATATAGATTTTTGTGTGTACCGTAGGTCCTATTTACCAGGGCCTTCCTCGGGAAAATTCCCGAACGTTTCGGGAATCGAGGTAAATCAACCATATCAGACTAACCAAGGAGGAATAAACAATGGAAAAAGCACCACAAGAAAGACCAAACCACGGCGAATCGAATGACGGCGTTTTCGTTCATTTTTACGAAGTAGGAACCGCGGTATGGCCACGGGAATTTTACCACGGGAATTCAAAAGCAAATTCCCGTGGTAAAATTCCCGTGGCCATACCGCGGCTCCTACATCATAACAAAAAAAAAAACGTCGTCATTCGATTCGCCGTGATTTGGTCTTTCTTGTGGTGTTTTTAACGTTGGTTATTCGACATTGGTTAGGATGATATGGCTGATTTACTCGATTCCCGAAATCTTCGGGAATTTTCCCGAGGAAGGCCCTGCTATTTACTAGTTACTATGGTCCCCCGCAATAGTACTCCTTTTGATTAAAAAAAAAATCCCGCCGTCTGATCCGCGCGTACAAGCAATATATTATCTTCCACGTACGTATATGTTTGAAGTATACTAATAGGTTTCCCTCCGTACCCTCCTCTCTCTCTCTATCTCCCTCCCTCTACGTGTACATCATACCTTTTTGTGCCCGCAAAGGCTGCACTTCGCTGCACCAAGCGGCGGCGGCGGTGGCGGCAGCGGCGGCGGCCACCTGTTCCCATCCCGACACCAGCAGTTCCTCGACTTTGTTGCCCTAGCAGAGTGGTTGCTCCAGCGTCTGGGCGGGACGAGCGAGGTTGCCAGCACCAGCAGGTAGGGAGGCTCGGGTGAGGTGGTTACCCCCCAACATGATGTTGAGTTACAGCAGTAGTTGGACCTGGTGCGCTTGACGTTTGTAGCCGAACACCAGGCGGGCGCGCAGTGCCCTTACTTAGCAAAAACACAACAGTATTTCTTGCTACTACTGCTGTGAGCTCTAGCTACCTGTATGCTTGGGTTTACCTGCTCATAGGCCGACACTGCGCTTGGCGCCCGAGGAGGTGTAAGGGCGGCGATCGCGCTCCGCGATCGCTATGTATGGGCGCGGGGGTCACGAAGCGACGACCTTAAGGGGAAAAAAAACACAGCGGTTTTTCTTCGCGAAAGCGATTGCGCGGACTACATATATATATATGTCTCTTTGTCGTTCGTGCGCTTAAGCACATTCATTCGCCGCATGTGGCACGTTATATATAGAGAGAAGGCGAGGAAGAGAGCCTCTCGCTGCATCCCTTATCCTTGTTGAGGAGGAAATCCACACCTGCATACAGCGGAAAGGCCTCAGCACGTTTATCATCCAGGGAAAACGCATCGGTGGGAGAGTAAGGGTCTTTGCGCGATTCAGAGGTGTTCTTCGTGAGATAAGTCATGACTTGAGTTACTCGTAGTGTAAAGAAATTAATTGTTTCGTTTTGCGTTTCTAGGGAGACGATGTTGGCGTGTGCGCGATTTCTTGGGCGGTTGTTTGTTGGTATTTTTTTTCGTATTCTGGCGGGAAAAAGCCAAAACTGCTGTTGTCTCCCCGCACGGCAGCTTGGCAGCTTCACGGCTTCCGCCGCGACCATCCCTGGTACATTCACTAATGTCAGTCATTGGCCGGTATATACTTCGTATATACATACGTAGATAGCGCGGAAGACAGCAAAACGCCCATCCCAAGCCCTGCGGCAAATAATGTAATCGGCTTCGTCGTACACGTACATGGGCAGCCCACTGTTCTTCGTTGACATATTTTAGTATCTAGCTTCCCCAGTCAGTCAATGGCGACCCCCCCTCCCCTACAATGCTCCCCTTCCTCCTCGTGCGCAGCAATAGACACGGGAGATCGGCTGACGGGACCGCCACGGTCTGTCTCGACATCCTTCGGGCCTGCCAGGTGTGTATTGTGGTGGTCGTTGTACTATAATACACGGGGTGTATGGAATTTTATTATTTTTTATACCCCCACTATATACGTACTGGTCTAGTTTGTTTTTGAACGGGAGTTGGTTGTGTTTGTTTATTTGTTTCTTCGGGTTTTTGTTAAACTTTATTCACGTCAGCAAGTATCAGCTGGTTACAGTTTCCACCCTGCCTTCCTGGGACTTCCCGAACCGTATGTAGAAGAGAAAAATAAAACAGACCAACAGTAATAACTGTAACAACAAAGCAGTGAGCACCGAGTGGGGTGGGTGCCTTGAAGCCCTTTAGTCGTGTTTGGTTGTATCGGTTGTGTTTTTTAAGTCTGCTTGTAAATGGCCTTGAGCGCGAACAAGACATGCCTATACGTCCCCGACCGGTCAAGCGTTTTGGTTCTCCCTGGGGGAGAGTGGTCGAGCCGGCCCACCAGCGTGCGCGCTGGGGGCAGCACGTAGCAGGAATGGTTTTGATAGTTGTGCTCCTGGATACTACGTACTGTATGTATTACGGGGTGGGCTAATGATGCCGTAGTAAATAGGACCTACGGTGTACACTAGAGTCTATATATTTCCCTATTTCTACGAACAAGATTTGGTCCTATTCACTATGGTCCTCCGTAATAGTACGTGGCGAGGGGAGGAGGGAGGGAGGGCCTCGGGAGATCACAGTTAAGAAGAAGTCTGGGAGATTCGACGAACTCGAAAGCATATATATATATACTTTGTTGGTTATGTAGCATAGTGTCCAACGGCCTACTAGGTCACGTGACTCAATTGGCGAAGAGGGTAGTGCTATTAATAGTCAAACAACACGCTGCCGAAACTGTGGTTTCTGGGAGTCGTGGTGCTCCCGCTTGCGCGAGTCTCACGAGACAGCGAGAAAATACATACCAAGTAGGAGAATTATGACTGTCAGGGCCGAAACCTCAAACATCGGCACAGCGAAGTACCTAGGAAAACGTAATTCCAAAGCAAAGTCTGAAACAAACGAAGGACTCGTCACGATGATAATAATTTATAAAAAAAAACCAACAACGTCAGAACCGTTCTTAAGTAAAAATAAAATCTCCCGAAGCAAAGTCTGATGAGTGTATCGCAAGATCCTCTTGACGTCGGTACTATTATTCCATTATTACTTTGTGCTCAGCAAAAATCTCCCAAATCGATAACTCTGATTGTAGCGAGACCATTCCCTCCTTCCTTCCTTCCTTCCTTCCTTCCTTCGTTCCCTCGCGCGCTGTTCAAACATCGGCAGGGCTTCGGTTTTGAACCACGGGCGGGAGCGACGACTGTGTCGCCTGCTTCGCTTGCTGAGGGGTCCGTGGGCGCGGTGCTGGAGGTTTTGAACTGGCTTGCGCAGGCGGTTTTAGAGAGGGAAGCTGCCGCAGGTGGTGAGCTTTGTTTTTTCGCTCTGTGTTGGCACAACCGTCGCCGCAACGTAGAGAGGTACGCACCTTAAGAGAGGCATAGATAAATGAAGTAGATACCCAAAGAGGAACACAGAGAGAGGCACATTTAGAGCGACAGAGAAAGAGGCAGAGGGAGACAGAGATAGAAACACAGATAGGGACAGAGAGAGACACAGAGAGAGAAGCACAAGAGAAAGAGGAGAAAGAGACACATACGGAGAGAGAAATCTCCTCTTGCATCAACCAAGGGTGCAATGACGTCACGATAGCATCATCTTCCAAGAATCGACGAGTACGACGACGATGTCGTCATGCTCTATAGACAGAGAGAAACAGAGAGAGAGTTACAGAGAGAAAGACACAGAGAGAATTACAGACAGAGACACATAGAGAGAGAGAAGAACGCAGAAAGAGAAGGACACACAAAAGGAAGAGACAAAGGGGGCATACATCTGGTAATTATTATAGGGGGGGGCGCCTCACGGCTTCAATATCCACACGAAGAAAAACAGGCAGCAGGGGATACACGAGAGGGAGAAAGAGAAAGAGGAGGAGGAGGAGGAAGATGAAGGTGGGTGACGGGCAACGCCTTACCGCCCTGAGGAAAAACAGGGCTTTTGCAGGGAGAAAGGGGAAGAGAGGAACCCTGCTTGCTTCCAGAGCAAAGGCTCACATCTGCCACGCGCGTCGCGGAAACGCCCCAAGGATGTAGTTTTCGACATGCGCCGGACGTTTCCCCTTTTCTTTCCCCCCTCTCCCCTCCCAGCCGCAGCTTCCCTCATGGGTACGACATAAGGGTCAACTACAGTGTAAGAAAGCGACTCAGCCGGCCGGCATTGTTTTCGTGCGTTCAGTTGGACGGGCTGTTGCTTCCATCACTCCCCCCCTTTTTTCCCGCAACCTCCCCCC
>MEHQ01001720.1:41109-51109 GCA_008828725.1 Saccharina japonica
GCCCCGTGCCCCCCCCCCCCCCCCCCCTCCCTGCGCGCGTGCGTCGTCAATGGGGCACTGTCGCTAATGCTGCTCGTACGGGGGGGGGCTAGTGTAGTAAGAATAGTAATCAGAACCCACGATGGGCTCAAAAATCATACATCCCCCCTAATGTATGTACACCACATTTGGTTCTGATTATTACCGTATGTTCCCCTTCAATGGTATATATACTACAGCAGTGGAGGTCCCTCAATACGGCGGTCTGAGTATGGTAAGGCGGTATCCCGATATAAGGCGGTCAAATCGCTTGGCGCTACTGGGGAATGACACTCATAACCTGGAATGAATAAGGCGGCTTCCCTATACAAGGCGGTCATATTGCTCTGGCACACCACCGCCTTTTTGGGGGACCCCTACTGTATTGTATGTAGTACTGCTGTTGTTGCTGCTGCTACTGTTGTTGTTACTACGTGCTGCTCTTCATTTTTTGGTGCCGTATTTTCTATAGCCTGCTACTTACCCGGTACAGCTGGAAACGGCAATCAAAAAGGCGCTCGGAACAAATATCGCGAGGCGGCCTCAAAACAATAACCTGTATGCAGTCTACACGGAACAAGTAACAAACATGTCCCCCCATCTATGGCAGGCACTTTACACACGGCATGCGATATTTCAACCGTATTTCGTTTTTATTGTTGTTGTTGTTGTTGTTGTTGTTGTTGTTGTTGTTGTTGTTGTTGTTGTTGTTGTTGTTGTTGTTGTTGTTGTTGTTGTTGTTCTTGTTGTTGTTGTTGTTGTTGTTGTTGTTGTTCTTGTTGTTGTTGTTGTTGTTGTTGTTGTTGTTGTTGTTGTTCTTGTTCTTGTTGTTGTTGTTGTTGTTGTTGTTGTTGTTGTTGTTGTTGTTGTTGTTGTTGTTGTTGTTGTTGTTGTTGTTGTTGTTGTTGTTGTTGTTGTTCTTGTTGTTCTTGTTGTTGTTGTTGTTTTTGTTCTTCTTCTTCTTCTTCTCCTTCTTCTTCTTCGTTTACGGTGAAAACAACCAGTACACGAACCGAGCGACAAACATATGCCTCCGTCTTTGCACTCAACTGCATGCCCCGTGTACTCAACTGCATGCGATATCCCCAATCTTATTTTATTTTGCTCCTGTCGTTGTTGTTGATGTTGTTGTTGTCCTCCCTCATTCGTTTATATTTTCTTAAACAAAACGCCACGCAGGGCCAGCATGATCGAGCCCACGGTCGAACCGGCGGCGTGGCGCTCCGAACTGGAGCGAGTGTCGCATAGGTTAAAGGAGGCGGTGAGTGTGTTTTCTGATTTCTCTCTTTCCTCTTTTTTTTCACGTGAATGTTACATCGCTCCTTGTCGGAAAAAAAGACGCGACGAAAACTAAAAAAAAATCTCCCTTTGCCTCGATTGTGTAAAAAAAGTAACAAAAACCATACCGATATATCCCGAAATACACAAGGATTGTTTGGGTTAAATATAAATAAGACAAGCTGTTGATACAACCTCGGGCGCATGACGGGCCCTGACACAGGCAGGCAGGGTCAAGGTGCTGGAGCGCTCCTCATGTAGACATAAACCACGTAGTTAAGTATATATATTATCGTCGGATCTCGCAGGCCAGCATCGCAGCGAAATCAGGAAGTCAAGTCAAGGGGAGAGAAACCTGGCACTCATTTCTACCTGAATAAAGCCTCACCAAGTATATGAACTCTCCAATATATGTAACCGCCATCGAACATGCTGTATCGAGTACAAGCATAATCAATATCCCCCCTGCTTTGCAGTCGATACGGCGCGACACCACACATCCGCAGTATGCATACCGAACAGGTGTACAGTCCCATCAACTAATACCCTCCCTGCATGGTGAACAGTATGGCAATAAAGCATCCCAATATCATAGCATGGTCACACCTCATAGCTGTCCCGAAAACCACAAATCACCCCGAATCAATATCACACATTCAAAATTCACGTACCGAAAGTGGACCACAATGTCCCAAAATCTCAAGCAAATTCCAAGTACTGAATACCAGAAATTCAAGCAAATTCATTCAAATTCAATTATCAAAATCTAAACCATACTGGGTCAAACTTCAACAATCTTCCAAGACACTCAGCTGCCGAAACTAGGGACACCAGTCCTCGATAATCAGACGGCCATCAGCTCGGTGTCAATAGGTCGATACAAGTTTATCCAGTAGTGCTAACTCAAATACCAAAATCTAAACCATACTGGCTCAAACTTCAACAATCTTCCAAGACACTCAGCTGCCGAAACTAGGGACATATGGCCTCGATAATCAGACGGCCATCAGCTCGGTGTCAATAGGTCGATAAAAGTTTATCCAGTAGTGCTAACTTCAGAATCACTGCACGTTGCAATAATCTCAAAACCTGACAAATCCTCAATACAAATCTCAATACCGTACAATGTATTCTCGGAACTACCAGACCAGCCGTTATCATCATTGAATATCTCCCTGACAATCAACAATGCATCTCCCGATCACGGTTTGGCCAAAAACAGTGTATCCGCACAGCAGTATTGTTGTTGTTGTTGTTTTCTTCACATTAAACTCGTTTCAGTTGCTAATCCCTATAGTCTGATCTAGCAAGATCACGGCCCGTGGTCACAAAAGTGCTAGAGCCATCAGAGAATCCTAAAGAACACGTACACTTAGCAGGGAAAGGATACACAAGTCCGAAGAGGTACACCTAAAATCCCTACAGCATGTTATGCGTGTCCAAAACTGAACTACACGCCCGCAATCTCCATTCGACTACAGCAGCATCGCCCCCCCCCCCCCCCTCCCACTCTTTACCAATGAATTTGCCGACTACAGCGTAACTACTGTCTGAAGTGCTGTCTGTACAAAAACACACGGTAGGCGTGGGAACAAGATGGAGCACGCAGCTGCTGTCTGAAGTGCTGCCGGAATGACAGTCCGCGGGCACACAGTGAAAAAGAACAGCCAACCAAAGCCATCACGTCAATTGACAATTGCCCGAATCTATCCTGAACGTCTGTGTTAGGCACAGCATTATAAACATCGACACTGATTAGGAATCGTTCCACATTGAAGGGGTCTTCCACGATCAGGCACACAATGAAGGCACCCGGGGTGTCCGCGCCATCTCTGCCGCGTCTCTCTACAAAACCAGTGACGTCATCCACACAGACCCAACAACGAAATTCAGGGGAAAAAACGAAAAAAACAAAAATGATTGTCCGTTCGTCACGGGTCGATGTCGTCCGTGCTCCGGATGGCTGCTCCGCGCTGCTGTGCTGCTGCTGCGGCGTGCTGCTGTGATCCGGCGCGCCGCTCCGGTGCCACTTGGCCAGTCCTAGCACGACCACACTCGACCTGCTCCGTCCGTACTCGCTCTCGTTGTTGTCCTTCCCAGTCGGCTCCTCGCTTTCTCCCTCGTTGCACTCAGGGTGCTTGGTCTGGAAAATAAAAATTCTCGCGCTGAAGGGATTGACCAGTCCAACAACAGCTCGTCGCCACACGCTCCCTCCTCCTTTGATGGCGAAGCCAGGTTACTGAGACAGTACAGCTCCCTCTAGCAAACACACCTAGGGCCGTGTACATAGTGTCCGTCCACCTTTCTGATGGCGTCTGCCTCCGCGCACAAAAGTGAGATGGACATTGCTGTCTACACCGACGGCCAAAAAGGCCCGTGCATCTGAACTTTTGCGCCTAACGCACCAGTGCCGATCCAACTCTACCGCTGCACACGCTTCGCGACGGGTGCGCAGCAGCAAGAAGGTATCGGTCCGCTTGAGGGTGAGCCTAGCCTTGCTCGCTAGAAAGACCCCCCCCCTCGCTATGGGCCATGCCAAAGCAAAAACTTTGCCGAGGCAGCGAGGGGAAGAAGGGAAGTATCCACGATTTTAATCAGTAAACAGGCAGAAATTCAATGCCCGAAAACCATCAATCAAAACCACAACTCAACCTTAACCCCACAAGCCCAATCAGAAACTTCATTCAATCAGTCGACCAGTCAATCGATGTATTTTCCGAACTATCAGAAAAGCCGCCCAGACCAGACAGCCAGAGACGGTATCACCATTGAGATCGACTCTAAAACTATAATAATCAATCTCGAATCTTCATTTCATACGCAAACGTAATATATCCGACCGCGTGCTATGGTTTCAAGCTTACAGCAGTAGTTATTTATGCCAGCTTATCATCGGGGAAACATGATCTCCCCTTGCCACGAGCTGCTGGTATAATCAAGAACCTTCGAGCGATTTTCCACACAAGTAAAGTGATACATGACAGGGTGGAAACCCGGGTGCATGACAAGCTTCGAAGTGTACTATTGTATCACCAAACAACAATGACAAGAATAGCGTTTTAACCAACCAGTAGTAGTGCGCGGAAAGACAAAACCCATTAATGTATTCATCAAGATTCGAGTGCCGTTATCAGACAGGTGCAAGTGCATATTTCACATCGCCAACAAAGAGCACAGAGTAACTGCTATGAATACGTGGTTAAAACACCTACCCCGCTTATACTCCTCCTGCTTCAAGTACGTACATAGCATGCGTGCTACATAAATGAACGATCAGAACCATCTCGTACCTATAACTGATTTGCTACGGAGGGAGGGAGGGAGGGAGGGAGGGAGGGCGGAAGAGCACACATACAGCAGTCAATTTGAATCGTCCAAAAAATATTTTCACTCTGTATCAATACTCCATTCCATAGCAGCGGCCCAAGCTTCATAGTGCACGATGCGTTGAACCAGGACGAGGCGCTCGCATTAAAGCTTGTCAACAATTCCCATCAGCTGTTGTACCGTCTTCCATCTTTCAAATTCCGCGGCATCCATCTCGACGCGGAAATAGCCACCCTCGGCCCTCCAAGCCTTAGGGCTGTACCGCCTGATACCCCTTGCAACCCGAGATCGTTAGCTTCAGTGCGCTATAGCGTGTTGATACAACCTCGGGCGCATGACGGGCCCTGACACAGGCAGGCAGGGTCAAGGTGCTGGAGCGCTCCTCATGTAGACATAAACCACGTAGTTAAGTATATATATATTATCGTCGGACCTCGCAGGCCAGCATCGGAGCGAAGTCAGGAAGTGACGTCAAGGGGAGAGAAACCTGGCACTCAATTCTACCTGAATACAGCCTCACCAAGTATATGAGCTCCCCAATATATGTAACCGCCATCGAACCTGCTGTATCGAGTACAAGCATAATCAATACAAGCAGTTGTTATATTTTGGGACAAAGTGGTACTGACTTTTATTCAATCGGGATATTTGAAACACACGCGACCGACGAATGGTTTGGCCTCGCAAAAGCTGAGTAACAGCCACTCAATCGCAGTCATCGATTTCACAGCTGACGCATTTTTGTTTATTAACTTTGTAAAATACGGCGTGTAGACTCGAAGCTCAAATAGCTGTATTGCAGCGTCAGACGCCATACATAAGTAGGGAGAGCCCTGCCACGCTTCGCGATACTCATCGACTGTTTCTTCCAAATCGCGCGACAAGCATTAGTAGTGTTTCGGTGGGAACATCAAGCTTTTTTGTCCGTCTCCAATCACACACGGTAGTTGGTCGTTGCGTCGTTGCGAGTTTTTCCCCCGCTCGTTTGCTTCGTTTCCTTCTGCTGCCGTGTCCCTAAGGCATATAGCCGTAACTCTATGCAAAAAAATCCCGACATTACGCTATTATACTACCATTACCCATATGGAACTCCCCAATCTACGCCGCGTCAGTATCTTGATACAAGCATCAACCGACACCCTTTCTGTCGCGGAAGTGTCCCTTGGTCTTCTGAGACTAAAGTGCGTTCTGAACAGCGAGCACGGTGGGAGCGCTCTCTCTATGCCCGGTCATTTTTCTTACCGTACATCGACAAACAAAAAGCGGTGAAAATATAGAAAAATCGCAAGAAAATTGCTATTCATATGAATCCTGCTGATATTGCATGTAGCACATTCGTCGCTGAGTTGCGACTGACTGCTACTCGTACAACCCTGGAGTTTTACCTTTTTTTTATTTTTTATTTCAACATCCGTTGTCCTGTCCCGCTCGTTTTCTCCATGCTCTCCCTTTCCCGCTCTTACGACAAATGCCGCTTCGCCTTCCGCGCTCCGTGTTCTCCCTCTTCTCTTCTCACAACATCTGGCGCACACTCAAATGTAAATGACGAATCAATCAAAAGGGGCGGGGTCGAACGAACTCCTGGGCGTGTCGCGTGGACGTCCTCAGCAAGGCGGCCGCGGCGACAACCGCCGCTTCCACCCGCGCCGTTCCTACCGAAGGGTCAGCAGCTCCACCATCACCATCAGCAGCAGCAGCAGCAACAACAACACCAGGAAAATCAGCAACGGTAGCTCCCTCCAGCTTCGCTGCTGCTGCTCCTGCTGCTGCCTCTTCTCGTATGGAAACCCATCTGGGCGATTTTGGAGCCACCACAGCCGCCGCCGCCGCCGCTGTTTCTTCTACTAATAGTAGGGAAAACACTCCTTTGGATGGTTTTGGCGTCGTCTCGGACAGTGGCGGCAGATGCGGCGGCGGCGGCGGCGCTGTCGCAAGCACATCACCATCATCATCATCACCATCATCGTCATCATCAGCAACGATGACGAGCAGGAGGAGGAGGGAGAGTAGGGCGAGGTTGAGGACGAGGAGGAGATCATCGGTGGAGGCAAGCAGCCCACCATCATCGCCCGGGTCAGCCACGGTAACGCTTGATGGCGGCAGCGGCGGCGGCGGCGGCGGCGGCGGCGGTAACGGTGACGGTGGTGGCGGCGGCACCTTCGATCACCACAATGGCGGCGGTGGCTACCGCCTAGGAGGAGGAGGAAGAGGAGGAGGAGGAGGAGGAGGAGGAGGAGGAGGAGGAGCAAACCATACCGAGAGTGCACGGGGAGTAGTAGGAATTCCGTCCGAGCGAGGCGGAGGTGGAGGTGGAGGTAGGGGCGGCGTCGCGGCGGCGGCGGCGGCGGATGGCAGGGCAAGGGAGGAAATAATAACGTTTGGCGGCATTTCTCATGGGGGGGCGAGGGGGGGACGGGAGGTTGGCTGCGAGGCGATGTTAACTCGGTTGGTTGACGACGTGACGCGGCAGCTCCGGGCTATCAACGCGGGGGAAAGGAGGGTGAACTCGCGGGACGACTTGGCCCGCCTTCGTGACGAGGTTCGTTCTGGTGCCCACCCCTCCGATGTCGTGTTTTTATGGTGCTGCGCTTGCTTGTTACGCTCATTTGTTGCCGCCATTGGGCCGGCGGCGATTCGTTTTAGCCATGAACCTAAAAGACCAACATTGTATTTGACAACGCATTCGTTGTCCAACAGTCCCCCAACAATTTTGTTTTACGTAGCAATGTAATGTTTTCGTTGTCGAAAAGCGAATACTGAAAAAAAAAACAAAAAACATACGTACAGGAGCGCTGTGCGCCATTTGATGCTGCTCTACTCGGTGCGTGTACTCTCCGACTCGTGTTCTCGTTGTTTTTTAAACCTATGCAAATCACACAGCGCATGGCGCTCAGAAACGAGGAGAAGCGCGTAATGGAAGAGCTTGATCGGAGGCAGGACAAGGTACGGGCGATGACGTGCGAGCTGGACGACATATCCCACGATGTGGAGGAGGTACGCTCTCGATATGTACGCCCTTCTTGCGCCACCCTTGTGGCGAGAGCCTCGAAGAAGGGACATGCGTCGAGATTTGCTGAAGATGTTGTAGGTCACTCCGCCGCCACCGCCGCTCTCTCTCTCTATATATACATACCCTCCTGACTCCTGATGTTTTGGAGCCTCAGGAGTAAAATCACGAGTTCACCCATTTAGTCTTGCGCTGCTGTACGTACAGAAAGCCTAAGTCTCAGTCTAGTGAATCCCCCCCCCCAAGTGCTTTGACTCGCCCAATACCTCACGGCGTTCCGCGCTTGGTGCAAGCAATGTCTGCCTGGTTGGTGTTGTAGGGATGCGAGGGTCTATGGTCATGCGACTACGGCCGTGCACGACATGAGTACACCCCACCCCCCCCCTTGTSAAAACCCAACGTGCTCCGTCCCGGCATTGTAGGGATGCGAGGGTTTAGGGTCATACGACTACGGCCGTGCATGATATGAGTACACCCCCCCCCCCCTACCCGTCTCGAAAGGGATGCGTGGTCAATGGTCAAATGACTAAGGCAAGCAACAAATGAGTACGCCCCCCCCCCCCGTATAAATATATGATATATTTATAGGTTGGGTTGGCGTCGGTTGGCAACGACGCTGTAAAACACGCCACTGGCTGCGTGAGCTAGACAACCAGGGTGCCGTTTTTTTTTGTTATTTGTTTTTGGCGGTCACCAAAGCTGGCGGTCGAGTAGATCATTTGTGCGGGGTGGAGAACCTTTGTTCCGCACAACGGGAATGGTCGTATGACGTCGTGTTAATATGGTAAGGCGTCCGCGAGGCAGTTACATAGTAAAACCCATTGCTGTCTCCGGAAGTGGCCACACCAGAAATTAAATTAACTCATTGATGTCGTCCATATGCAAGTCCGCCTCAGAGGCGGTTCTTAGCAGGATGCAGCTCACCCTCCATGCGACTCGCCCAATACCTCACGGCGTTTCGCGCTTGGTGCAAGCAATGTCTGCCTGGTTGGTGAAAACCCAACGCGCTCCGTCCCGGCATTGTAGGGATGCGAGGGTCTATGGTCATATGACTACGGCCGTGCACAACATGAGTACACCCCCCCCCCCCCAGCCCAGCGCGCGTCTCAGTGCCTGTCGCGCTACTCATGCATACTACTCTGGCCAGAAGTACACACAAATTCCCCCCATTTGATGGAGACATCAGAGATCAATCTCCAACTATACTGTAGTGTCCCGACCAGAGTTGGTACGTATATCGTAGCTATAATGCGCTCCCACCGCTCGCGGCCTGTTTTCGTGTCTATTGATAAGCCATGTTTGTTTTTACCTTAGAGTGCGCTTCTATGGTGTTGTCGCTCATTAGACGGCCAAGTCCGAGATCTCCCACTTTGACCTGCGGCGGGCACAAGCAAAACAGGCGAACAGGGGGAAAAAAAAGGCAACAGGAGACAGGAAAAAAAAAAAAATGAGCGAAAAAGGGTCGGGTCGTGAAATTCACTCAGCCCACCAACATAACAACAACAACGACAACCAAACGACTCGTACGGCGAACTAAAAAAAAACATTTTTTTGTTTTTTACCTCGTTCGGTGACAGGAAACATATTGTTTTTGTGACGACTATATATACGATACCTACGTATATACTTCGTACAAAGAGGCGTTTTTTTGTTACTACTATATGATATATATATATACGACAAAGATAATCGTAGTCCAGCTCCCAAGAAAATTGCCCCCCCGTCCAACCCGTTTGGGCACCCACTAAAAAGCGATTTTGAGATTCGTATATACGAAATGATTTAAAAAAAACGAAATAAGCACAATGCCGTGAACTACGGTAGGTATTATACGTCGTACATGTATACTTGCGTGCAGCCCCCGTTTATTTTTCGAAGATAAGACACACACTCCCTGAATTTTCTGCAGCTCCAGATTTTGTTCTCTGCTCATGTACCCGCATATCACAAACAGATGTACACACATCCTGTAAGTAAATCAGGATGTACATCCTGCATGAGAACATATAAAAACCCGTACATAATACATACAAACGCGCGATCGGAGTATCGCACACTAGTATATAGCTAAAAGGATTAGTTTCGATGAAACCCTCCATCTCAAAGCTGTCGTTTTTAATTTTTATAAAATACATATATAACACATATGTACCAGGTGTTTTTTTGTTGTAAAACATACATATATACATACATACATACATACATACATACATACATACATACATACATACATACATACATACATACATACATACATACATACATACATACATACATACATACATACATACATACATACATACATACATACATACGTACATACATACAACATATGTATGATACGATATATTATGTCGTTATTGGACATAC
>MEHQ01001720.1:53609-55522 GCA_008828725.1 Saccharina japonica
TGTATGTATGTATGTATGTATGTATGTATGTATGTATATATGTATGTTTTACAACAAAAAAACACCTGGTACATATGTGTTATATATGTATTTTATAAAAATTAAAAACGACAGCTTTGAGATGGAGGGTTTCATCGAAACTAATCCTTTTAGCTATATACTAGTGTGCGATACTCCGATCGCGCGTTTGTATGTATTATGTACGGGTTTTTATATGTTCTCATGCAGGATGTACATCCTGATTTACTTACAGGATGTGTGTACATCTGTTTGTGATATGCGGGTACATGAGCAGAGAACAAAATCTGGAGCTGCAGAAAATTCAGGGAGTGTGTGTCTTATCTTCGAAAAATAAACGGGGGCTGCACGCAAGTATACATGTACGACGTATAATACCTACCGTAGTTCACGGCATTGTGCTTATTTCGTTTTTTTTAAATCATTTCGTATATACGAATCTCAAAATCGCTTTTTAATGGGTGCCCAAACGGGTTGGACGGGGGGGCAATTTTCTTGGGAGCTGGACTACGATTATCTTTGTCGTATATATATATATCATATAGTAGTAACAAAAAAACGCCTCTTTGTACGAAGTATATACGTAGGTATCGTATATATAGTCGTCACAAAAACAATATGTTTCCTGTCACCGAACGAGGTAAAAAACAAAAAAATGTTTTTTTTTAGTTCGCCGTACGAGTCGTTTGGTTGTCGTTGTTGTTGTTATGTTGGTGGGCTGAGTGAATTTCACGACCCGACCCTTTTTCGCTCATTTTTTTTTTTTTCCTGTCTCCTGTTGCCTTTTTTTTCCCCCTGTTCGCCTGTTTTGCTTGTGCCCGCCGCAGGTCAAAGTGGGAGATCTCGGACTTGGCCGTCTAATGAGCGACAACACCATAGAAGCGCACTCTAAGGTAAAAACAAACATGGCTTATCAATAGACACGAAAACAGGCCGCGAGCGGTGGGAGCGCATTATAGCTACGATATACGTACCAACTCTGGTCGGGACACTACAGTATAGTTGGAGATTGATCTCTGATGTCTCCATCAAATGGGGGGAATTTGTGTGTACTTCTGGCCAGAGTAGTATGCATGAGTAGCGCGACAGGCACTGAGACGCGCGCTGGGCTGGGGGGGGGGGGGGGGGGGTGTACTCATGTTGTGCACGGCCGTAGTCATATGACCATAGACCCTCGCATCCCTACAATGCCGGGACGGAGCGCGTTGGGTTTTCACCAACCAGGCAGACATTGCTTGCACCAAGCGCGAAACGCCGTGAGGTATGGGGCGAGTCGCATGGAGGGTGAGCTGCATCCTGCTAAGAACCGCCTCTGAGGCGGACTTGCATATGGACGACATCAATGAGTTAATTTAATTTCTGGTGTGGCCACTTCCGGAGACAGCAATGGGTTTTACTATGTAACTGCCTCGCGGACGCCTTACCATATTAACACGACGTCATACGACCATTCCCGTTGTGCGGAACAAAGGTTCTCCACCCCGCACAAATGATCTACTCGACCGCCAGCTTTGGTGACCGCCAAAAACAAATAACAAAAAAAAACGGCACCCTGGTTGTCTAGCTCACGCAGCCAGTGGCGTGTTTTACAGCGTCGTTGCCAACCGACGCCAACCCAACCTATAAATATATCATATATTTATACGGGGGGGGGGGGCGTACTCATTTGTTGCTTGCCTTAGTCATTTGACCATTGACCACGCATCCCTTTCGAGACGGGTAGGGGGGGGGGGGTGTACTCATATCATGCACGGCCGTAGTCGTATGACCCTAAACCCTCGCATCCCTACAATGCCGGGACGGAGCACGTTGGGTTTTSACAAGGGGGGGGGTGGGGTGTACTCATGTCGTGCACGGCCGTAGTCGCATGACCATAGACCCTCGCATCCCTACAA
>MEHQ01001720.1:57671-77353 GCA_008828725.1 Saccharina japonica
GACTCGCCCCGACCCGACCCGACCCGACCCGACCCGACCCGACCCGACCCGCTAGATGTAACCCGATCCGTAAACAGCATGGAGCGTTCTCGTTCCGGGCGTTGCATATTTTGTATATTTGTCTTTGGCCTGCTTTTGATATTTTCCTCGCCCTTGCACATGACTTCACCACTTGTCGGCGGGTTTCCTGGAGGGATTTCCGCGGCAGCCACACGGGTGACTACTGTACGTCGCGCCCATAGTCAACGTATCTGCCTGTCGTCACAGACAGACGCCTGATGATGGCTATATAACACTCTATAGTCACGTTTTTTTGTTGCCGTCAAAGTATTATCATCAAAGGTGTTTTTTTTTTCATGCGTCGACTTTGTTTCATGTTTCGGACGGCCCCATGCATGTGTGTGCCTTGCCTTGCCTTGCCTTGCCTTGCCTTGCCTTGCCTTGCCTTGCCTTGCCTTGCCTTGCCTTGCCTTGCCTTGCCTTGCCTTGCCTTGCCTTGCCTTGCCTTGCATTGCCTTGCCTTGCCTTGCCTTGCCTTGCCTTGCCTTGCCTTGCCTTGCCTTGCCTTGCCTTGCCTTGCCTTGCCTTGCCTTGTCTTGCCTTGCCTTGCCTTACCCTTTTCCCTTGTCTTTCGGCCGAACGCGAACGTATATACACACAGGCGTGCATCATAGCGGTCGATATGAAGCGGAGGATGGACGAGATCGGCGAACCCGTTACGCCCCCCCCAGAGGTAAGCTTAAGCCTAGCCGCCGCCCTCTCAGCCACTTCCCCCGCTGCTATATACGTATATACCTCAAGCAAGAAAAAGTTATGTTGTTGTTTCGTACACTAGCACTTTCGTATGGTTGAAACGTGAGCACCCACGATGGGGGGTGGCTAATAGCGACAGTGGGTTTTGGTACTTTACTACTCGCCCTGTGCCTTAATTCGTACCTATACATAAAGGGTCTCATACGCCGGTCAGGTCGTCGATTCCCACTACATGATCTAGATCTTTCAGAGCAGATGTTATTCCTGATCTGTATGATATGTATTATATGTATGATCTGTATGATCTGTATGATTTGTATGATCTAGCTCACGTTTCTGGGTGGGATCCTTATAATCTGAACGATCTAAGGCCGTTTCCTATGCGGTTCGATTTCGAGCTTCAGATTTGTATCTTTCGATCTCAAAAACGAAAGCACCGTCCTATGCAGTCCGATTATGCAAAATCTGACCGGAAATTTTTCGATCTGAGAATCCGATGACCCAAGTCGTCGGATTTTGGGCCAAAATCCGACGACTTGGGTCATCAGATTTTAAAATCGAAAAATGGCATGGTATCTAAATTCAAGATGTTATCCACGCAGCAAGCAAGCAGTAGCAGCAGCACGATCGATGAGTTGGATGGTGACACAGCGACGTTGCTTCGTGCCCGACGCGCAGCCGACGATCGGTGGGCCTTTCCGTCGCCAAACTACAGTCGGCTGGCGCGGGCTCGGGCCTAGAGACGAAGGGAAGCGCACTCCGCGCGCGCCTCTCCGTACTCGTAGATTTTACAGCAGCAGCAGCAGCAGCAGTACAGCAGTACAGCAGTACACAGTCAACGCTCGGATGCTTCGTTGTGTCAAAATACAAAATACCAAGACAGGTCGACTCGAGCGCACTCGGCGCGTCGCCGCCAGACCAGAGACAGCCAGCGTGGCTTCGAACGCTTGGGTTCTACGCCCAGTACAGCGCACTCAGCGCGTCTCTTCGCGGCGCCAGACCACAACAACAACAGCAGTTGGTCTTGCCGTTTGCTCAAATATCTGCACGTATGATACAACACATCCGTGTTTTCTCGCATAAGAAGACTGTTTCGATTTTCGAACTAGGTCGCTGAAAAATCGATCAGACCATAATCTGAAGCTCAAAAATCGAACCGCATAGGAAACGGCCTAAGGACGTACTTTAGTTCTTGGGTTGGATCTGTACTTTACAGATCCTGCCCAACATATAACGGCAAGTTAGTATCTTGATCATATATAGATGATCTGTCTGTAGCTGATCTGACCGGCGTGTAAAGGGGTTTATTTATTCCACTGGCTCCCACGGGCCATACTCCGCGAGTAGCCTCCTTTTGGGGGGGGGGGTAACTTTTGTGTATTGATGATTAGGTTGACGCTGACGACAGGGGGGCTCGTCATCTTCATTTGCACCTGGATGAATGTGTCCCTTCCATTAGGGCCCGTATTAACGAACATTTGTTTTCGTTTGTTTGAGTTTTTTTTTTTTTGTTCGTTTGTTTTGATTTGACCTGATTTGGTCGAAACGTGAATAACCAGCAAGATATTTCGATTTCAAAACTGAGTAGTTCAATAAAACGGAATTCCACAAGAAGTCTTTTGGGACTTCTTTTGCTCTTTTTTTTCTGTTGAATTGGGAGTTCATCCAACTCGGCGTGGCGTGTTCCATGAAACCGAAGGAAGCCACGCAAACTTGAGCCATGTCGTCGACTGATTCAGAGGCGAGATCCACCATTCCCGAGAGGCACGGCCACCGGATCAGCCGCAGCGCGAGGTCCGACGGCCCCTACCATAGGGTAGACCGCTTGCGGCGCCTAAAAAGTAATATAGGCCGTCGCAAATCCAATTTTTCACCCCTCTTTGCCTCCCAAACCACACGAGCACCGACCAGGTCGCGACTTGGCGTAGAAGTTCGATCGCTGTATCCCCGTCGCTGCTGCCCGCGTTGGGCTTCGGGGCTGCGCCAGCCCACCCAAGACATCCCTAGAGTGATAGCCTCCTAGCCGGTGCTGGCAGACATAATTTTCCGCTGGCAGCGGCGCCCCGGGGAGGACACAGGCCGTAGGTCGCCTCGTTGGTTACTCACGGGTGTTCGTTGACCCTTGTGCGTTATTCTCATTTTTTGACGCAATACACCATCCCTCGATAAGACCCAAACACGTTTTTTCAGGGAAATCGTATTCAAAACAAACGAAAAACAAAAATTGTTTTCCCATTTCAATAAAAAGCGATGTTCGTTAAGATGGGCCCTTATTTTTAACTTTTTTTTTGTTCTGCCACAAGTTCTTTCGAGAAATGCCGTGATTTTCTCCTATGTACGTTCCCACTTTCTGGGAGAAACCGAAGTTTCACCCCCCCGTGGCGTAAACCACCACAACTCTCTTCCTGTACCTGTTCTGAGAATCATTCTGAAGACCGTTCTGAAGACAATTACGAGAACCTTCTTGAGCATCGTTTTGACTACCGTTCTGAGAACCGTTCTGAGAACAGTTCTGAGAATCGTTCTGATAATCGTTCTGATAATCGTTCTGAGGCCGAGGCTTCGCTTCGGAAACAACGCTGCAATCTCAGTATGCATTTTCTTAAGAGCGTGGGAAAAATGTCAGAACGTGGTGCGTGTCGGGAGGTGTGGTGGGCACAATGGAAAGTTCCCAGGGAGTAAAACAGCCTCCGCCTTTTTTCGCATCACTACCTCTGTGGACCCGATCCGTGTTTTCAATCTGTAGCGACGATTTAGGTTGGACGCTAAAAGGCTCTCCGTAGAACTTATACCTACCTCATTTCAGAACCTCGGTGGCCGGAAGACATCTGACGTATTCACCATGCCCGCACCGAGTCTATCGAATGGGGACGAGCTCGTGTTTTTTTCTTTTTTTTCTTTTCCGACAGCTTCAATCACTATTCAACTTTTGCATCGTACCCGGGACTGTTGCTTCTGCCGCTTTTTCTGTCCCCCCAACCAGCAAGAGCATTTCGAGAACCACAACGCCGACACGCTGGGCCGAGATCAACTCCAACGACACAAAACAAAGTGCACGAAAAACGCACGAAAGAAACACAACCTGCAAAAGAGAGAAAGAGAGGAAGAGAGAGAAAGCCCACCGCCGTGTATCATACCTGCTGTGTTTATGTTTGCCATAACGCAACTTTCTCTCGGCTTATCCGGTCCCCTCGTGCCGCTCTGCCCTTGCACGTCCCTCCTCAGACCGGTCCGCACCTGAAACTGAAAGCCCTTCCACCGAAAGCGACAGCAACTACGGGGCCGCACATCGGAGTTGGGAAAGGCGGCGGCTGCGGCGAAATGGCCAGTGACCCCACGGGTCACGCTTGCAACGCCAACACGATGCCACCGGCGGCGGCGGCGGCGGCGGCGGCTGCTACAAATATCTCCGCCCCTGGGATATCGAGGAGTTCTGCTTCGCCTCTCGTTGCCGCTGTTCCCGTCGTCGTCGTCGTCGATGATGATGGTGCCGGTGACGACAAAAAGGGCGGAGAGACTGCTGCTGTCCGGCCTTCTTCAAAAACCACCACCACCGCGGCTTCTGCCTCTGCTGCTGCTGCTGCTGCTGCTGCTGCAAGTATCACCATCGGCGACGATGGAGGCGGCGGTGACGACGACAACAAACGGGGCAGAAACCGGCGGCGCCTAAGACAGCGGCCAAAAGAGGGCGCGTTCTGCGTCGTCGAGCCGAGGTTGAAAGGCGGCGGCGGTGGTGGTGATGGTAGTGGTGGTGGCCGAAGTGCCACCGCCGCCACCGCCGCCGCCGTCAGTGTCCCCGCTGGGATTAACACGGGGGTAGAGGTGGAACTGGACGCGCTGCACAGTCAGCAGCAGCGACGGCGGTGGCAGCGGCGGCGGCGGCAGCAACAGCAGCAGCAGCAGCAGCAAAGCGGCGTCGAAACCGTCCGGCGCAACGATAATACCTTTGTTGCCATCGACCACCCTACTACGAGCGGCCGGAGGGGCGGCGGCGGCGGAGGCGGCCGTGAAGGCGGCAGCGGCAGCAACATCGGCAGCAGCAACAGCGGCAACAATAGCGGCAGAGGCAGCAACAGCAGGAGCGACGGCTGCTACGAGGGGTCGGGGGCAGGCATACTAGAAAGCTCCGACGATATCATCATCCATGCTTCGGTGGCGGCGGCGGCGGCCGTCCAGACGGCAGTGCAGAAGGGCGCGAAGAGACGAGGAGGGGCACACCGGGGAGAAGAAGAAGGAGAAGAGACAGGACGGGAAGCAGAAATGACGACGGAGACGGGTAGCAGTCTACGGTCCGGTCGGAGGCCCTCACCTTTCGCGTTCGACCAGCGCCCCGCGACGATGGATGACACCGTGTTGCGAACAAGGATGACCGGGGACGAAGGAAATACGGGGAGGAGTAGTAGCAGGAGGGGGTCAACACGGGAGAGTGGCGGCGGCGGCGGTAGCGGCGGAGGGAGGGGTGCTACGACGCCGAGATCGGTGGTGCGTCCTGATGACGTCACACCCAAGACTGCAAGGGTGGTAGACCCCGACCCGAGATGGAACGGGAGTCAGCTTGTGGGGGCGATGGGACAGGCGTTGGCTACTCATGGGTAAGCGAAAGAAAAAACATCGACTGCTGAGCAAAACGTGCAACTGGCTGACAAACGCTGAAAAGCAAAAACGATAAGAACAAAACTGGATTTATGAGCTCAGAATGACGAAAATGAGGGGGGGGTGTACTCATGTTGTGCACGGCCGTAGTCATATGACCATAGACCCTCGCATCCCTACAATGCCGGGACGGAGCGCGTTGGGTTTTCACCAACCAGGCAGACATTGCTTGCACCAAGCGCGAAACGCCGTGAGGTATTGGGCGAGTCGCATGGAGGGTGAGCTGCATCCTGCTAAGAACCGCCTCTGAGGCGGACTTGCATATGGACGACAGCTTCAATGAGTTAATTTAATTTCTGGTGTGGCCACTTCCGGAGACAGCAATGGGTTTTACTATGTAACTGCCTCGCGGACGCCTTACCATTTTAACACTACGTGATACGACCATTCCCCTTGTGCGGAAGCAAAGGTTCTCCACCCCGCACAAATGATCTACTCGACCGCCAGCTTTGGTGACCGCCAAAAAAAAAAAAAAGCCCCTGTGCAGTACGCAGAGGTGTTTACAGCTCAACACCAACCCTTATATAGGCACCCTGGTTGTCTAGCTCACGCAGCGAGTGGCGTGTTTTACAGCGTCGTTGCCAACCGACGCCAACCCAACCTATAAATATATCATATATTTATATGAGGCGTGTACAAAAATGAGGGGGGGGGGGGGGGGCGTACTCATTTGTTGCTTGCCTTAGTCATTTGACCATTGACCACGCATCCCTTTCGAGACGGAGCACCGTTCCTACTCCTAATAGAGACACCTCCAACACTTGGGCGCTCATTACGTTGTTTCCATATATTACAGAGAAACCTTTTGCTAATCTTATCCCCTTCCTGCTTCGCCGCCTGTGGCCACCATCTATCTCCTAAGATAGCGATCGTTTTCTCGCTACTATTTAGTGTACCAAACTGCTCCATGTCACACTCGTCTATTTTCCTCATCTCCTCCTCTAGCACATCCCTTTCCTCCTTGTACCTTTCACATTCTCCCACTATGTGAACTCTACTCTCTATGGCTTTGCCACATGGGCACATCTGTGCCTCTACTTCCTCCTCCTCCCGGCTACTGGTATACCTCCTTCTTCTTTCTGGCAGGTCCAGGTCCCCTACACGAAATCGCAGTTTCAGCTTTTTCGCGAAGTCCATTGGGCCGTGCAGATACCTTTTCATTCCTATTCCTTCTCTCAACCCCCCGTACATCTCTAAGTGTTCTTCCCCTTCCACCTTCTTTCTCAGTGCTAGCCTTTCCCTTCTTTCTATCCTTTCTTTCACTTCTGTCTTGTATCCGCTAAATTTCTCTATGGCCAGCGTCTCTTTTTGGTTTCCTATTTCCTTCCATACTTTCTCGACTACGCTATCCCACCTTATTCCAGCTCGCCCTTTGGTTACTTTCTCCCATACAGCTTTATCGGCTATGACGAAAATGAGGGGGGGGGGGAAACGCTCATCAAGAAGTTCTGAACTGCGCGACCTGTTCCTTTGTCCGCTGACCGAGTCCGCTGATTATTTGTATTGCTTCTTCGTGTCTTACGTCGTTCCGTTTAAAAACAAAAAAAATCCCCTCCGTCCGCCTGTCCGTGTACACCATTCAGCGAACCAACAGCCGCAGCCCTGCATATACGTAGTGTATATATGAAGCGAAGAAGCCAAACCGTCCAGAATAAAGTTTTTGTCCTTTTGTCTTTTTTTTTCCCTTCGAATATTAAAAACTGTCTCGAATTCTGTAAAAGCTTCTCTTGTGTTGTTTTCCAAGCATTCTACCTTGGGGGAAAACCTTTTCTTACCGGCGCACAAAAATACGCCTGGCCTAACAAACCTCTTGCGCCTCTTGGTTCAATTCTCCCGCGCTTAATTGTTTATCATCTTGTTTTGTGTGTTTTATTTTTGTTCTCCCGAGCGAAGAACTGCCTCATCGGTGACGAAAGTGTCTCGCGCACGGCAGCAGCAGCAGCAGCAGCAGCAGCAGCAGCAGCAGCAGCAGCAGCAGCAGCATCACCACCACCACCACCAACACCACCACCACCAACACCAACACCAACAACACCAACACCACTACCAACAACAACGCCAACATCGACACCCCACCTCCGCCTCTCGCGACGTGGCAGACCCCTCGACCGCCGTCACGAGCTCTCCGATTCAAATAGAACCGCCTTCCACCATGCGCAGGAAACCCGCAGCCGCGATGATGATGACGACCAACGGTGGTGGTGGAAGCAGCAGAAACAGAGGCAACAGCGGCAACAGCGGCAACAGCGGCAACATAAGCAACGGCGGCGGCGGCGGCGGCGGCAGCCGTAGCAACCGTGTCAACCATGGAAGAAGCAGCAGCAGCAGCAGCAGCAGTCGCAGTGGAGACCGTGCGATCACCGATCGTCGCGAGCAGCGAACACATAATAACAGCAACGGCTTGGCCTCTTCACGCCTCGCGTCGCCGTTGCGCTCCTGCTCCACCCGCCAGCTTGCCCAGTTTTTTTCCGCCTCCGGTGCCAACACCATTGAAGGCAGCGGCGACGGCAGCGGCGGCGGCAACGGCGACGGTTATCGCAAAGGGAAAGAAATGCTCCAAACAAAAAGATTGAGCGCGTTCAGTCAACGTGGCGACGGTGCGCTGAGACCCGGCGCAGCCGGCGCAGCCGGGGGTGGCATGGACAGCACACCAAATATTGCAGAGCCGGGGAGGGGGGAGCCAGAGTGGAAACAGAAAGATGTGCGGCGGTCTCGAGGGGCCTTCGCCGCCGCCGCCGCCGCCGCCGCCGCTGTCACCGGGGAGGGTAGCGGGGGGTTATCGACGACGTGGGGAGGAGGAGCGGGCCGAGGCGTTTCGGTGACCGGTGAGGAGGATCGCAAGTACAGTCAGTCGTCGAAGCTCTATTATCATATAGCTCGGCGTCGTCGTGTGGTGCGATGATCGGAAGATGGTGGTTATTTATCACTGCATACCCACTGAATTAACTATTTTTAGACACGTGACTAATAATTAGGGTTTATTGGACACGTGACTAAAAATTGGGGTTACTTTTTCACGCGACTAAGAATTGCAGAGGGGAGTGTTAAATATATATATATATATATATATATACATGACCAACATAACGAAAACGCAAGCATGGCGGCACAGTAGTAGGTAGATCGCGGCCGCCGCCGCCGTCGCCGTGGTCGTCGTCCTAGTAGTGTCGGGTGCTTTGCAAATCGGGTAAGCCGCCACGTTGTTGCCGTTCGTTGTGTCCGTGCCCGTGCGCGGCGTCTCTCTCGATGCTCTCGCGTGCCTCCGCTTACGTGTCACTCCTCTTTTCGTTGCGACGGGTGATGGTCAGGAGACAGGAAGGACGTGTGGCCAAAGGGAACTCAGCGCCCTCTGTTCCATGGAAGATAATGTTCCGCATATATATTAAAAAAAAAAAAAACAGCTGTGAGCTCGAGGATTTCGTCGAAACTCAGATTTGCTAGCTGAGTGTAATACTTCGATCGCGCGTACTTACGGGTTTTATATGTCCTCATGCAGGGTGTAGCGCGCCATGCGCGAGCAAGCAACAACGTCTCAAGCTATTCACGGTAGTTATTTCCCCCCCTGTTATATGTAACAACTCTTCGTTTTGAAAGGAGGAAAGTACACCGTGGTGGTCGAGCAGGCGGCAACTCGGCCTTCGACTCAAACGGTTCGAGATAAAAGACGACAACCTCGCGTGACCCGAACCCCCCAAACAAACTCGCTCGAATCAAATCAGGTTTACAAAAAACATAATAACTCTGCTGTATATATATAGTTCACGGCTTGCTACACAAAAAAATAGCCACAACTCCTCCCGCCTCCGCCGCCCCTGCCTCTGCTTCTACCCCCCCCCCTATATATAAATATATGATATATTTATAGGTTGGGTTGGCGTCGGTTGGCAACGACGCTGTAAAACACGCCACTCGCTGCGTGAGCTAGACCACCAGGGTGCCGTTTTTATTTATTTATTTATTTTTGGCGGTCACCAAAACTGGCGGTCGAGTAGATCATTTGTGCGGGGTGAAGAACCTTTGCTCCGCACAAGGAGAATGGTCGTATCACGAAGTGTTAATATGGTAAGGCATCCGCGAGGCAGTTACATAGTAAAACCCATTGCTGTCTCCGGAAGTGGCCATACCAGAAATTAAATTAACTCATTGAAGCTGTCGTCCATATGCAAGTCCGCCTCAGAGGCGGTTCTTAGCAGGATGCAGCTCACCCTCCATGCGACTCGCCCAATACCNGACACGTGACTAAAAATTGGGGTTACTTTTTCACGCGACTAAGAATTGCAGAGGGGAGTGTTAAATATATATATATATATATATATATACATGACCAACATAACGAAAACGCAAGCATGGCGGCACAGTAGTAGGTAGATCGCGGCCGCCGCCGCCGTCGCCGTGGTCGTCGTCCTAGTAGTGTCGGGTGCTTTGCAAATCGGGTAAGCCGCCACGTTGTTGCCGTTCGTTGTGTCCGTGCCCGTGCGCGGCGTCTCTCTCGATGCTCTCGCGTGCCTCCGCTTACGTGTCACTCCTCTTTTCGTTGCGACGGGTGATGGTCAGGAGACAGGAAGGACGTGTGGCCAAAGGGAACTCAGCGCCCTCTGTTCCATGGAAGATAATGTTCCGCATATATATTAAAAAAAAAAAAAACAGCTGTGAGCTCGAGGATTTCGTCGAAACTCAGATTTGCTAGCTGAGTGTAATACTTCGATCGCGCGTACTTACGGGTTTTATATGTCCTCATGCAGGGTGTAGCGCGCCATGCGCGAGCAAGCAACAACGTCTCAAGCTATTCACYGTAGTTAATTTCCCCCCTGTTATATGTAACAACTCTTCGTTTTGAAAGGAGGAAAGTACACCGTGGTGGTCGAGCAGGCGGCAACTCGGCCTTCGACTCAAACGGTTCGAGATAAAAGACGACAACCTCGCGTGACCCGAACCCCCCAAACAAACTCGCTCGAATCAAATCAGGTTTACAAAAAACATAATAACTCTGCTGTATATATATAGTTCACGGCTTGCTACACAAAAAAATAGCCACAACTCCTCCCGCCTCCGCCGCCCCTGCCTCTGCTTCTACCCCCCCCCCTATATATAAATAAACCTATCTATTCTTTCACGATTAGAGGTCCGTAGTTACTCGATGCTCTTTGTCCGTACAGACCAACTGATACACAGCTCTTTGCAAACAGAACTTTTGTTTCGCAACCAGCCCTTCAAACAGGCCAACTGAGCTCTTCGCAAACAGCAACTGACGTAACAGCCAAACTGACGTATTGTACTGACGTATTATGCAAACAGCCCAACTGACATCTACCCGCAGGGTTTTGCGGCCCGGGTCCAAAATCCACACTAATTTCAAGATAAAAATATCCACACTAAAATCAAGAAATTTTCCTGGTCATACTATAATCAAGTAATTTTTTCCTAAAGAGTCCCCCAGATGTGAAAATATGGATCTCCAGAACTTCGGTTAAAATCGAAATCGGCCCATAACTTCGCGAGTTAGCCACTTTTACACTAATTTCAAGATAAAAAGGCCAGACGTAAAAAAATCGACCAAAAACAATAAATAAAAAGGGCCACTGCTGTACGTACAAGGGCTGTGCATCCATGCCGGCGTTTTGTTTACACTGCTGTACGTACAAGGGCTGCGCATCCATGCCGGCGTTTTATTTGTGTCCGCTGTACGTACGTACGAGTCGTACTGCTGGACTGCTGCTGCTGCTGCTGTTGTTGTTATTGCTGCTGTAGATGGGTTATATAAAGACTACTACTATTACGCGACGTAAGGCACAGCTTCCAGAAGCGTCTAAAAACACAAGAACGAAAAAGGAACACGAGTAGTAACCCACAGCAGAGCAGCAGCAGCTATTTCGTACTGCTGTTTCGTGTGTTGCCACTACTACCACTACCACTTTACAGTAACTTTATATATGTATAAAAAAGCAGTGTGTGTTGTCTTCACGGGAAACCCGTTCTTTCTACTGTACCCTGTAATGCGTTTTACAACCTAACTGCAGCAGTAGCTGTAATGGTATGGCCAGTCATATCACATACACCCATTGTCCTGATCCCTAATCTTAGAGCGATACAAATTATTATGTGGTCACAGACTCTGTGAGACAGAGAAAAACCAAACAAATTAAACGTAAATGAATGGGTAAAGCAAGTGAAACGTCAACTTACCGGATACGAGAACACGTCGACACGAGACAAACCAAAGAGTAAGGACGAAAAGACAATAAAACGAATTKTGAAATGCACGGAGTCAGAAGCACCCCTAGAAGAAAAGCATGCCTGCCCAAGAGAACAGATAACTGCTGCACGGGCGAAGCAACACGAAGGAGAGGAAGACACCGGCATAGAAGTACGTACTATTATTAATGATGTAGGAGGTACTGTACGTAAATGTTCGACCAGCAGGTGGCAGCATGGTAAAACATAAAACGAGAGTTCGTATATATCTACGTGAACAATGTTTATTATTATCTTTGTTTATTGTTATTAGTTTCCTTCTTCGTCTACACAATAAACGCTTTGTCCGCACTCCTCGGCTTTAGATGAAGATGCAGCAGTGCAGTTTGTTGCTTCTGTCTTTTTTGCTGCTGCAGCTGCTGCAGCTGCTGGCAGCTGCTGCTGTGCATTATGTTGACGCTGTGCTGCTGGCGAGGTAACCCGTTTCTCTTGCGTCGCCTTTACTATATTAAGACCACTCCGTAGGAAAGCCTTGTATATTATATATTTATAGGTTGGGTTGGCGTCGGTTGGCAACGACGCTGTAAAACACGCCACTCGCTGCGTGAGCTAGACAACCAGGGTGCCGTTTTACTTTGTTTTGTTTTTTGGCGGACACCAAAGCTGGCGGTCGAGTAGATCATTTGTGCGGGGTGAAGAACCTTTGCTCCGCACAAGGGGAATGGTCGTACCACGCAGTGTTAATATGGTAAGGCATCCGCGAGGAAGTTACATAGTAGAACCCATTGCTGTCTCCGGAAGTGGCCACACCAGAAATTAAATTAACTCTTTGAAGCTGTCGTCCATATGCAAGTCCGCCTCAGAGGCGGTTCTTAGCAGGATGCAGCTCACCCTCCATGCGACTCGCCCAATACCTCACGGCGCTTCGCGCTTGGTGCAAGCAATGCCTGCCTGGTTGGTGAAAACCCAACGCGCTCCGTCCCGGCATTGTAGGGATGCGAGGGTCTATGGTCATATGACTACGGCCGTGCACAACATGAGTACACCCCCCCCCCCCCTACCCTATGGTCATACGACTACGGCCATGCATGAYAATGAAGTACACCCCCCCCCCCCRCAAGCCTCCCCCTATAAATGTATGATATATTTATAGGTTGGGTTGGCGTCGGTTGGCAACGACGCTGTAAAACACGCCACTCGCTGCGTGAGCTAGACAACCAGGGTGCCGTTTTTTTTTTTTTTATTTTTTTTTGGCGGTCACCAAAGCTGGCGGTCGAGTAGATCATTTGTGCGGGGTGGAGAACCTTTGTTCCGCACAAGGGGAATGGTCGTATCACGTAGTGTTAATATGGTAAGGCGTCCGCGAGGCAGTTACATAGTAAACCCCATTGCTGTCTCCGGAAGTGGCCATACCAAAAATTAAATTAACTCATTGAAGCTGTCGTCCATATGCAAGTCCGCCTCAGAGGCGGTTCTTAGCAGGATGCAGCTCACCCTCCATGCGACTCGCCCAATACCTCACGGCGTTTCGCGCTTGGTGCAAGCAATGTCTGCCTGGTTGGTGAAAACCCAACGCGCTCCGTCCCGGCATTGTAGGGATGCGAGGGTCTATGGTCATATGACTACGGCCGTGCACAACATGAGTACACCCCCCCCCCCCCCCACGCCCCCCTACGCCTCCCGGCCCCGCCTGCCTCTCGCAGGAGATCTGATGGTAGCTATTGGAGCCACGTCGACCGTCTGTCGTCCTCGGCTACGCGCAGGATTTGCGAAGGAGGGGGAAGCCCTCACTATCCAGGTGAAGAACCGCAGTACGACTAAAAATGAAAAAAATAAGCATCGGCTGTGAGATCGGGGGGGGGAATTGTCGTCGAAAACGATTCTTCGCGCCTGGCTGTGTGATTTCCGGTGCCGCGTCTTACGGTTTTTATTACAGTGTATGGTATGGCCTCATGCAGAATATAGATACCATTTACCACCCTTTTTGTTTTTGTCCATCCCCTTTATTATCTTCGCCCTTCTCTTCTCTCTTCCCTCTTTAGTCGTATCTCATATCCGGGGTCACAAAGTAGGCTCTTCTCCTTCCTCCCCCACTACGGTTCTTGCCTTGCATCTTTATCGCGAGAAGATGTCAGCACTTTCTTCCCTCGTCGACTTGCGTCGGATATGCGCTTGAATACAAAGAACCACTTAATATTAATATTAATGTTTTAAAATGTCCTTATATGTACGCCCAGAGCGGTAATGATTATTGAGGGAACACAAACCTCAAGCTTCGAAACTCAGCGGGTGTGCGTGTACCTATTCACTTTTAGTAAACAAACTAATATCGTTCGTCAATGACACCTATATACCTGTTCCTTTTATGGCAGCTGTATATACCTGGACGGTTTTGTTTAGATATAGTGATAAGGCGTTTTTCGGAGATAGAATGGGGGGGGGCAATGGGAGCAACGTGTAGAGTGGGAAAATGGGAGATCACAACATCGGAAAGACCATGATCTAGACATTTCGGGGAAGATTAAGTCCTGATCTGCGTGCGATCTAGATCTGTTAAGGATTCAGTCTGTTGGGCTGTTTAAGACATTAGTCTGTTGGGCTACTGGAAAAAAGGTCAACCAAATTAGTTACCCAATCTAAGCCTTATGACACTCTCCCCCCCCCCTGGAACGGACCGGGTATACGGGCCGACGCGTGTGACCAACACGCGGGTTCCTCGTATTTATTATGGGGATCCAGAAGAAGTGCTAAATTCAGATTCTTGACATGAGGAAACTCGCTTTTCTTTGAAAAAACGTTTTCGTGGTGGTCGGGAGATTCGAACCCACGACGACGCCAATTGTTAGGGAATTTGTGAGGCATTAGTGAGGCATTAGTGAGGCATTAGTCGGTTGGGCTACTGGTAAAAGGTTAGCCTACCACCTACCCAAAATAAGCCTTATAACAGAGCCGTAGGAATCGGCATGGTCTTCAGTAGTAGCACATGTTTCCTGGGTTGGGCCTGTACTACTAATACATTATGCAGACCCTGTGCAACATAGTCTGGTAACGGCAGGCTAGGATCTACGTAGATGATCTATCTGTAGATGGTCTATCTGTAGATGGTCTATCTGTAGATGGTCTATCTGTAGATGGTCTATCTGTAGATGGCCTATCTGTAGATGGTTTAGATGATATATCTGTAAATGATCTACATGATATATTTTGTAGACGATCTATATACGCGTATATTTTATCTCTGTAGATGATCTATCTGTATATCATCTATCTGTAGATAATGTACCTGTAGATCATGTATGATCTATCTGTAGATCATGTACCTGTAGATCATGTATGATCTATCTGTAGATCATCTACCTGTAGATCATCTATGATCTATCTGTAGATGATCTACCTAGGTCCAACGTTTGAAACGCACATTTGCTTTATGAGTCAATTTTTCCTACCGTGCGGTATTGAATACACTGGGCTGACAGATGACCAAGACCCCGGCGCGAAAAACAGCACTCTGTCCCGAAATGCAAGGACCCCTCAGATTAAATATTAATGTACAAAAAATCCTTCTATTTTCGGACCAGAATGGTACCTATGTCTCTCACCAACACACGTTAGGTCTAACTCGCACGCACCTTCCGCTTTTCCTCCCCCGGGGGTTTCATCACAGATTCGGCTTGTTTTCTGTCTGCCCTTTTTCGAGTGTGCTATTTTTTCTTCCCGGTATATACGTACTGTACTGTAGCTCATCCGACCATGACCCCGACTCGCGGTCCTACTACGGGACACCATAGTAAATAGAACCATTTTGTTTCAACAAAAATAGGGAAACATATAGGTTTTTGTGTGTACCGTAGGTCCTATTTACCAGGGCCTTCCTCGGGAAAATTCCCGAACGTTTCGGGAATCGAGGTAAATCAACCATATCAGACTAACCAAGGAGGAATAAACAATGGAAAAAGCACCACAAGAAAGACCAAACCACGGCGAATCGAATGACGGCGTTTTCATTTATTTTTACGAAGTAGGAACCGCGGTATGGCCACGGGAATTTTACCACGGGAATTCAAAAGCAAATTCCCGTGGTAAAATTCCCGTGGCCATACCGCGGCTCCTACAGCGTAACAAAAAAAATAACGTCGTCATTCGATTCAACGTGGTTTGGTCTTTCTTGTGGTGTTTTTAANTGGTGTTTTTAACGTTGGTTATTCGACATTGGTTAGGATGATATGGCTGATTTACTCGATTCCCGAAATCTTCGGGAATTTTCCCGAGGAAGGCCCTGCTATTTACTATTTACTATGGTCCCCCGCAATAGTACTCCTTTTGATTAAAAAAAAAATCCCGCCGTCTGATCCGCGCGTACAAGCAATATATTATCTTCCACGTACGTATATGTTTGAAGTATACTAATAGGTTTCCCTCCGTACCCTCCTCTCTCTCTCTCTCTCCCTCCCTCTACGTGTACATCATACCTTTTTGTGCCCGCAAAGGCTGCACTTCGCTGCACCAAGCGGCGGCGGCGGTGGCGGCAGCGGCGGCGGCCACCTGTTCCCATCCCGACACCAGCAGTTCCTCGACTTTGTTGCCCTAGCAGAGTGGTTGCTCCAGCGTCTGGGCGGGACGAGCGAGGTTGCTAGCACCAGCAGGTAGGGAGGCTCGGGTGAGGTGGTTACCCCCCAACATGATGTTGAGTTACAGCAGTAGTTGGACCTGGTGCGCTTGACGTTTGTAGCCGAACACCAGGCGGGCGCGCAGTGCCCTTACTTAGCAAAAACACAACAGTATTTCTTGCTACTACTGCTGTGAGCTCTAGCTACCTGTATGCTTGGGTTTACCTGCTCATAGGCCGACACTGCGCTTGGCGCCCGAGGAGGTGTAAGGGCGGCGATCGCGCTCCGCGATCGCTATGTATGGGCGCGGGGGTCACGAAGCGACGACCTTAAGGGGAAAAAAAACACAGCGGTTTTTCTTCGCGAAAGCGATTGCGCGGACTACATATATATATCTGTCTCTTTGTCGTTCGTGCGCTTAAGCACATTCATTCGCCGCATGTGGCACGTTATATATAGAGAGAAGGCGAGGAAGAGAGCCTCTCGCTGCATCCCTTATCCTTGTTGAGGAGGAAATCCACACCTGCATACAGCGGAAAGGCCTCAGCACGTTTATCATCCAGGGAAAACGCATCGGTGGGAGAGTAAGGGTCTTTGCGCGATTCAGAGGTGTTCTTCGTGAGATAAGTCATGACTTGAGTTACTCGTAGTGTAAAGAAATTAATTGTTTCGTTTTGCGTTTCTAGGGAGACGATGTTGGCGTGTGCGCGATTTCTTGGGCGGTTGTTTGTTGGTATTTTTTTCGTATTCTGGCGGGAAAAAGCCAAAACTGCTGTTGTCTCCCCGCACGGCAGCTTGGCAGCTTCACGGCTTCCGCCGCGACCATCCCTGGTACATTCACTAATGTCAGTCATTGGCCGGTATATACTTCGTATATACATACGTAGATAGCGCGGAAGACAGCAAAACGCCCATCCCAAGCCCTGCGGCAAATAATGTAATCGGCTTCGTCGTACACGTACATGGGCAGCCCACTGTTCTTCGTTGACATATTTTAGTATCTAGCTTCCCCAGTCAGTCAATGGCGACCCCCCCTCCCCTACAATGCTCCCCTTCCTCCTCGTGCGCAGCAATAGACACGGGAGATCGGCTGACGGGACCGCCACGGTCTGTCTCGACATCCTTCGGGCCTGCCAGGTGTGTATTGTGGTGGTCGTTGTACTATAATACACGGGGTGTATGGGATTTTATTATTTTTTATACCCCCACTATATACGTACTGGTCTAGTTTGTTTTTGAACGGGAGTTGGTTGTGTTTGTTTATTTGTTTCTTCGGGTTTTTGTTAAACTTTATTCACGTCAGCAAGTATCAGCTGGTTACAGTTTCCACCCTGCCTTCCTGGGACTTCCCGAACCGTATGTAGAAGAGAAAAATAAAACAGACCAACAGTAATAACTGTAACAACAAAGCAGTGAGCACCGAGTGGGGTGGGTGCCTTGAAGCCCTTTAGTCGTGTTTGGTTGTATCGGTTGTGTTTTTTAAGTCTGCTTGTAAATGGCCTTGAGCGTGAACAAGACATGCCTATACATCCCCGACCGGTCAAGCGTTTTGGTTCTCCCTGGGGGAGAGTGGTCGAGCCGGCCCACCAGCGTGCGCGCTGGGGGCAGCACGTAGCAGGAATGGTTTTGATAGTTGTGCTCCTGGATACTACGTACTGTATGTATTACGGGGTGGGCTAATGATGCCGTAGTAAATAGGACCTACGGTGTACACTAGAGTCTATATATTTCCCTATTTCTACGAACAAGATTTGGTCCTATTCACTATGGTCCTCCGTAATAGTACGTGGCGAGGGGAGGAGGGAGGGAGGGCCTCGGGAGATCACAGTTAAGAAGAAGTCTGGGAGATTCGACGAACTCGAAAGCATATATATATATACTTTGTTGGTTATGTAGCATAGTGTCCAACGGCCTACTAGGTCACGTGACTCAATTGGCGAAGAGGGTAGTGCTATTAATAGTCAAACAACACGCTGCCGAAACTGTGGTTTCTGGGAGTCGTGGTGCTCCCGCTTGCGCGAGTCTCACGAGACAGCGAGAAAATACATACCAAGTAGGAGAATTATGACTGTCAGGGCCGAAACCTCAAACATCGGCACAGCGAAGTACCTAGGAAAACGTAATTCCAAAGCAAAGTCTGAAACAAACGAAGGACTCGTCACGATGATAATAATTTATAAAAAAAAACCAACAACGTCAGAACCGTTCTTAAGTAAAAATAAAATCTCCCGAAGCAAAGTCTGATGAGTGTATCGCAAGATCCTCTTGACGTCGGTACTATTATTCCATTATTACTTTGTGCTCAGCAAAAATCTCCCAAATCGATAACTCTGATTGTAGCGAGACCATTCCCTCCTTCCTTCCTTCCTTCCTTCCTTCCTTCGTTCCCTCGCGCGCTGTTCAAACATCGGCAGGGCTTCGGTTTTGAACCACGGGCGGGAGCGACGACTGTGTCGCCTGCTTCGCTTGCTGAGGGGTCCGTGGGCGCGGTGCTGGAGGTTTTGAACTGGCTTGCGCAGGCGGTTTTAGAGAGGGAAGCTGCCGCAGGTGGTGAGCTTTGTTTTTTCGCTCTGTGTTGGCACAACCGTCGCCGCAACGTAGAGAGGTACGCACCTTAAGAGAGGCATAGATAAATGAAGTAGATACCCAAAGAGGAACACAGAGAGAGGCACATTTAGAGCGACAGAGAAAGAGGCAGAGGGAGACAGAGATAGAAACACAGATAGGGACAGAGAGAGACACAGAGAGAGAAGCACAAGAGAAAGAGGAGAAAGAGACACATACGGAGAGAGAAATCTCCTCTTGCATCAACCAAGGGTGCAATGACGTCACGATAGCATCATCTTCCAAGAATCGACGAGTACGACGACGATGTCGTCATGCTCTATAGACAGAGAGAAACAGAGAGAGAGTTACAGAGAGAAAGACACAGAGAGAATTACAGACAGAGACACATAGAGAGAGAGAAGAACGCAGAAAGAGAAGGACACACAAAAGGAAGAGACAAAGGGGGCATACATCTGGTAATTATTATAGGGGGGGGCGCCTCACGGCTTCAATATCCACACGAAGAAAAACAGGCAGCAGGGGATACACGAGAGGGAGAAAGAGAAAGAGGAGGAGGAGGAGGAAGATGAAGGTGGGTGACGGGCAACGCCTTACCGCCCTGAGGAAAAACAGGGCTTTTGCAGGGAGAAAGGGGAAGAGAGGAACCCTGCTTGCTTCCAGAGCAAAGGCTCACATCTGCCACGCGCGTCGCGGAAACGCCCCAAGGATGTAGTTTTCGACATGCGCCGGACGTTTCCCCTTTTCTTTCCCCCCTCTCCCCTCCCAGCCGCAGCTTCCCTCATGGGTACGACATAAGGGTCAACTACAGTGTAAGAAAGCGACTCAGCCGGCCGGCATTGTTTTCGTGCGTTCAGTTGGACGGGCTGTTGCTTCCATCACTCCCCCCCTTTTTTCCCGCAACCTCCCCCC
>MEHQ01001720.1:77366-88730 GCA_008828725.1 Saccharina japonica
CAGACAGAGGGTCGGGGCAAGCAAAGCTACAGCGGGTGGGTGGCTGGGTGATGGGTGGCTGGGTGGTCGGGTGGTTGGGGGGGTGGGTGGGCGGATGGGTGGGTGGGTGGGTGGGTAGGTGGTTGGTGTCTTCCCAGCTTGCCCCCCTTTGTTCGTGCAAGCGCTGACTGAGGACCTCATTTTCTCCATCGCTCGCGTGCTGTGCCTCTGCGTTTGGTCCCTGACGTCATGCTTCGGAATCTGTCCACCCTTATTGCCTTGCGCAGGTCGGGTTGACAGGCGTCGACGTTGTGCAGGCGACTTCGTGCTTGTGGGGCAACGATTCCTCGGGCGACTCCATCAATACCATGCAAGTTTTCCCACAAGAGCGCAGGCGGTGGCTCGTACGGGAGGGGGGGGGGGACTTGTGACATGGCCTCAAGGGTGGGGGGGGGGAGTAGGGGGTGATGTAAGTGTAACCGCTGCACAGAGCATGATAGGTTCATACCAGGTACCGGTAGATGTTACCAAAAAACTACTGTCAGCGTAATGCACGTGAAGAAGCGTGCAGATCTATAGTGTAATAGTTTTAGTTAATTGAGACCTCGTATCTGATTTGAGGTGTGTGTTTATTTTTTTCCAATATCACAACACTTTTTTTCTCAAGTCCGCGTCCAACGCACGCACATCTTCCGTGTTGCTGTCCAGTACTCGTCGTATGACATGAAATCACTCGAATCGACCATCACACGAAACGAAAAGGAAAAAAAATCGAAACTGCTTCGATCTATTTTCGTGTTTTGTTATTTTCTGTCCATACCCACTACTTTTGTGACGGAAAACGACACCGTTTCCCCTCACTACCTACCGCGTGACCCCCTCCCCCCCCTCCCTGCGCGCGTGCGTCGTCAATGGGGCATTGTCGCTAATGCTGCTCGTACGGGGGGGGGCTAGTGTAGTAAGAATAGTAATCAGAACCCACGATGGGCTCAAAAATCATACATCCCCCCTAATGTATGTACACCACATTTGGTTCTGATTATTACCGTATGTTCCCCTTCAATGGTATATATACTACAGCAGTGGAGGTCCCTCAATACGGCGGTCTGAGTATGGTAAGGCGGTATCCCGATATAAGGCGGTCAAATCGCTTGGCGCTACTGGGGAATGACACTCATAACCTGGAATGAATAAGGCGGCTTCCCTATACAAGGCGGTCATATTGCTCTGGCACACCACCGCCTTTTTGGGGGACCCCTACTGTATTGTATGTAGTACTGCTGTTGTTGCTGCTGCTACTGTTGTTGTTACTACGTGCTGCTCTTCATTTTTTGGTGCCGTATTTTCTATAGCCTGCTACTTACCCGGTACAGCTGGAAACGGCAATCAAAAAGGCGCTCGGAACAAATATCGCGAGGCGGCCTCAAAACAATAACCTGTATGCAGTCTACACGGAACAAGTAACAAACATGTCCCCCCATCTATGGCAGGCACTTTACACACGGCATGCGATATTTCAACCGTATTTCGTTTTTATTGTTGTTGTTGTTGTTGTTGTTGTTGTTGTTGTTGTTGTTGTTGTTGTTGTTGTTGTTGTTGTTGTTGTTGTTGTTGTTGTTGTTGTTGTTGTTGTTGTTGTTGTTGTTGTTGTTGTTCTTGTTGTTCTTGTTGTTGTTGTTGTTTTTGTTCTTCTTCTTCTTCTTCTCCTTCTTCTTCTTCGTTTACGGTGAAAACAACCAGTACACGAACCGAGCGACAAACATATGCCTCCGTCTTTGCACTCAACTGCATGCCCCGTGTACTCAACTGCATGCGATATCCCCAATCTTATTTTATTTTGCTCCTGTCGTTGTTGTTGATGTTGTTGTTGTCCTCCCTCATTCGTTTATATTTTCTTAAACAAAACGCCACGCAGGGCCAGCATGATCGAGCCCACGGTCGAACCGGCGGCGTGGCGCTCCGAACTGGAGCGAGTGTCGCATAGGTTAAAGGAGGCGGTGAGTGTGTTTTCTGATTTCTCTCTTTCCTCTTTTTTTTCACGTGAATGTTACATCGCTCCTTGTCGGAAAAAAAGACGCGACGAAAACTAAAAAAAAATCTCCCTTTGCCTCGATTGTGTAAAAAAAGTAACAAAAACCATACCGATATATCCCGAAATACACAAGGATTGTTTGGGTTAAATATAAATAAGACAAGCTGTTGATACAACCTCGGGCGCATGACGGGCCCTGACACAGGCAGGCAGGGTCAAGGTGCTGGAGCGCTCCTCATGTAGACATAAACCACGTAGTTAAGTATATATATTATCGTCGGATCTCGCAGGCCAGCATCGCAGCGAAATCAGGAAGTCAAGTCAAGGGGAGAGAAACCTGGCACTCATTTCTACCTGAATAAAGCCTCACCAAGTATATGAACTCTCCAATATATGTAACCGCCATCGAACATGCTGTATCGAGTACAAGCATAATCAATATCCCCCCTGCTTTGCAGTCGATACGGCGCGACACCACACATCCGCAGTATGCATACCGAACAGGTGTACAGTCCCATCAACTAATACCCTCCCTGCATGGTGAACAGTATGGCAATAAAGCATCCCAATATCATAGCATGGTCACACCTCATAGCTGTCCCGAAAACCACAAATCACCCCGAATCAATATCACACATTCAAAATTCACGTACCGAAAGTGGACCACAATGTCCCAAAATCTCAAGCAAATTCCAAGTACTGAATACCAGAAATTCAAGCAAATTCATTCAAATTCAATTATCAAAATCTAAACCATACTGGGTCAAACTTCAACAATCTTCCAAGACACTCAGCTGCCGAAACTAGGGACACCAGTCCTCGATAATCAGACGGCTATCAGCTCGGTGTCAATAGGTCGATACAAGTTTATCCAGTAGTGCTAACTCAAATACCAAAATCTAAACCATACTGGCTCAAACTTCAACAATCTTCCAAGACACTCAGCTGCCGAAACTAGGGACATATGGCCTCGATAATCAGACGGCCATCAGCTCGGTGTCAATAGGTCGATAAAAGTTTATCCAGTAGTGCTAACTTCAGAATCACTGCACGTTGCAATAATCTCAAAACCTGACAAATCCTCAATACAAATCTCAATACCGTACAATGTATTCTCGGAACTACCAGACCAGCCGTTATCATCATTGAATATCTCCCTGACAATCAACAATGCATCTCCCGATCACGGTTTGGCCAAAAACAGTGTATCCGCACAGCAGTATTGTTGTTGTTGTTGTTTTCTTCACATTAAACTCGTTTCAGTTGCTAATCCCTATAGTCTGATCTAGCAAGATCACGGCCCGTGGTCACAAAAGTGCTAGAGCCATCAGAGAATCCTAAAGAACACGTACACTTAGCAGGGAAAGGATACACAAGTCCGAAGAGGTACACCTAAAATCCCTACAGCATGTTATGCGTGTCCAAAACTGAACTACACGCCCGCAATCTCCATTCGACTACAGCAGCATCGCCCCCCCCCCCCCCCTCCCACTCTTTACCAATGAATTTGCCGACTACAGCGTAACTACTGTCTGAAGTGCTGTCTGTACAAAAACACACGGTAGGCGTGGGAACAAGATGGAGCACGCAGCTGCTGTCTGAAGTGCTGCCGGAATGACAGTCCGCGGGCACACAGTGAAAAAGAACAGCCAACCAAAGCCATCACGTCAATTGACAATTGCCCGAATCTATCCTGAACGTCTGTGTTAGGCACAGCATTATAAACATCGACACTGATTAGGAATCGTTCCACATTGAAGGGGTCTTCCACGATCAGGCACACAATGAAGGCACCCGGGGTGTCCGCGCCATCTCTGCCGCGTCTCTCTACAAAACCAGTGACGTCATCCACACAGACCCAACAACGAAATTCAGGGGAAAAAACGAAAAAAACAAAAATGATTGTCCGTTCGTCACGGGTCGATGTCGTCCGTGCTCCGGATGGCTGCTCCGCGCTGCTGTGCTGCTGCTGCGGCGTGCTGCTGTGATCCGGCGCGCCGCTCCGGTGCCACTTGGCCAGTCCTAGCACGACCACACTCGACCTGCTCCGTCCGTACTCGCTCTCGTTGTTGTCCTTCCCAGTCGGCTCCTCGCTTTCTCCCTCGTTGCACTCAGGGTGCTTGGTCTGGAAAATAAAAATTCTCGCGCTGAAGGGATTGACCAGTCCAACAACAGCTCGTCGCCACACGCTCCCTCCTCCTTTGATGGCGAAGCCAGGTTACTGAGACAGTACAGCTCCCTCTAGCAAACACACCTAGGGCCGTGTACATAGTGTCCGTCCACCTTTCTGATGGCGTCTGCCTCCGCGCACAAAAGTGAGATGGACATTGCTGTCTACACCGACGGCCAAAAAGGCCCGTGCATCTGAACTTTTGCGCCTAACGCACCAGTGCCGATCCAACTCTACCGCTGCACACGCTTCGCGACGGGTGCGCAGCAGCAAGAAGGTATCGGTCCGCTTGAGGGTGAGCCTAGCCTTGCTCGCTAGAAAGACCCCCCCCCTCGCTATGGGCCATGCCAAAGCAAAAACTTTGCCGAGGCAGCGAGGGGAAGAAGGGAAGTATCCACGATTTTAATCAGTAAACAGGCAGAAATTCAATGCCCGAAAACCATCAATCAAAACCACAACTCAACCTTAACCCCACAAGCCCAATCAGAAACTTCATTCAATCAGTCGACCAGTCAATCGATGTATTTTCCGAACTATCAGAAAAGCCGCCCAGACCAGACAGCCAGAGACGGTATCACCATTGAGATCGACTCTAAAACTATAATAATCAATCTCGAATCTTCATTTCATACGCAAACGTAATATATCCGACCGCGTGCTATGGTTTCAAGCTTACAGCAGTAGTTATTTATGCCAGCTTATCATCGGGGAAACATGATCTCCCCTTGCCACGAGCTGCTGGTATAATCAAGAACCTTCGAGCGATTTTCCACACAAGTAAAGTGATACATGACAGGGTGGAAACCCGGGTGCATGACAAGCTTCGAAGTGTACTATTGTATCACCAAACAACAATGACAAGAATAGCGTTTTAACCAACCAGTAGTAGTGCGCGGAAAGACAAAACCCATTAATGTATTCATCAAGATTCGAGTGCCGTTATCAGACAGGTGCAAGTGCATATTTCACATCGCCAACAAAGAGCACAGAGTAACTGCTATGAATACGTGGTTAAAACACCTACCCCGCTTATACTCCTCCTGCTTCAAGTACGTACATAGCATGCGTGCTACATAAATGAACGATCAGAACCATCTCGTACCTATAACTGATTTGCTACGGAGGGAGGGAGGGGGGGGGGGGGGGGAGGGAGGGAGGGAGGGCGGAAGAGCACACATACAGCAGTCAATTTGAATCGTCCAAAAAATATTTTCACTCTGTATCAATACTCCATTCCATAGCAGCGGCCCAAGCTTCATAGTGCACGATGCGTTGAACCAGGACGAGGCGCTCGCATTAAAGCTTGTCAACAATTCCCATCAGCTGTTGTACCGTCTTCCATCTTTCAAATTCCGCGGCATCCATCTCGACGCGGAAATAGCCACCCTCGGCCCTCCAAGCCTTAGGGCTGTACCGCCTGATACCCCTTGCAACCCGAGATCGTTAGCTTCAGTGCGCTATAGCGTGTTGATACAACCTCGGGCGCATGACGGGCCCTGGCACAGGCAGGCAGGGTCAAGGTGCTGGAGCGCTCCTCATGTAGACATAAACCACGTAGTTAAGTATATATATATTATCGTCGGACCTCGCAGGCCAGCATCGGAGCGAAGTCAGGAAGTGACGTCAAGGGGAGAGAAACCTGGCACTCAATTCTACCTGAATACAGCCTCACCAAGTATATGAGCTCCCCAATATATGTAACCGCCATCGAACCTGCTGTATCGAGTACAAGCATAATCAATACAAGCAGTTGTTATATTTTGGGACAAAGTGGTACTGACTTTTATTCAATCGGGATATTTGAAACACACGCGACCGACGAATGGTTTGGCCTCGCAAAAGCTGAGTAACAGCCACTCAATCGCAGTCATCGATTTCACAGCTGACGCATTTTTGTTTATTAACTTTGTAAAATACGGCGTGTAGACTCGAAGCTCAAATAGCTGTATTGCAGCGTCAGACGCCATACATAAGTAGGGAGAGCCCTGCCACGCTTCGCGATACTCATCGACTGTTTCTTCCAAATCGCGCGACAAGCATTAGTAGTGTTTCGGTGGGAACATCAAGCTTTTTTGTCCGTCTCCAATCACACACGGTAGTTGGTCGTTGCGTCGTTGCGAGTTTTTCCCCCGCTCGTTTGCTTCGTTTCCTTCTGCTGCCGTGTCCCTAAGGCATATAGCCGTAACTCTATGCAAAAAAATCCCGACATTACGCTATTATACTACCATTACCCATATGGAACTCCCCAATCTACGCCGCGTCAGTATCTTGATACAAGCATCAACCGACACCCTTTCTGTCGCGGAAGTGTCCCTTGGTCTTCTGAGACTAAAGTGCGTTCTGAACAGCGAGCACGGTGGGAGCGCTCTCTCTATGCCCGGTCATTTTTCTTACCGTACATCGACAAACAAAAAGCGGTGAAAATATAGAAAAATCGCAAGAAAATTGCTATTCATATGAATCCTGCTGATATTGCATGTAGCACATTCGTCGCTGAGTTGCGACTGACTGCTACTCGTACAACCCTGGAGTTTTACCTTTTTTTTATTTTTTATTTCAACATCCGTTGTCCTGTCCCGCTCGTTTTCTCCATGCTCTCCCTTTCCCGCTCTTACGACAAATGCCGCTTCGCCTTCCGCGCTCCGTGTTCTCCCTCTTCTCTTCTCACAACATCTGGCGCACACTCAAATGTAAATGACGAATCAATCAAAAGGGGCGGGGTCGAACGAACTCCTGGGCGTGTCGCGTGGACGTCCTCAGCAAGGCGGCCGCGGCGACAACCGCCGCTTCCACCCGCGCCGTTCCTACCGAAGGGTCAGCAGCTCCACCATCACCATCAGCAGCAGCAGCAGCAACAACAACACCAGGAAAATCAGCAACGGTAGCTCCCTCCAGCTTCGCTGCTGCTGCTCCTGCTGCTGCCTCTTCTCGTATGGAAACCCATCTGGGCGATTTTGGAGCCACCACAGCCGCCGCCGCCGCCGCTGTTTCTTCTACTAATAGTAGGGAAAACACTCCTTTGGATGGTTTTGGCGTCGTCTCGGACAGTGGCGGCAGATGCGGCGGCGGCGGCGGCGCTGTCGCAAGCACATCACCATCATCATCATCACCATCATCGTCATCATCAGCAACGATGACGAGCAGGAGGAGGAGGGAGAGTAGGGCGAGGTTGAGGACGAGGAGGAGATCATCGGTGGAGGCAAGCAGCCCACCATCATCGCCCGGGTCAGCCACGGTAACGCTTGATGGCGGCAGCGGCGGCGGCGGCGGCGGCGGCGGCGGTAACGGTGACGGTGGTGGCGGCGGCACCTTCGATCACCACAATGGCGGCGGTGGCTACCGCCTAACCGCCGGAGGAGGAGGAGGAGGAGGAGGAGGAGGAGGAGCAAACCATACCGAGAGTGCACGGGGAGTAGTAGGAATTCCGTCCGAGCGAGGCGGAGGTGGAGGTGGAGGTAGGGGCGGCGTCGCGGCGGCGGCGGCGGCGGATGGCAGGGCAAGGGAGGAAATAATAACGTTTGGCGGCATTTCTCATGGGGGGGCGAGGGGGGGACGGGAGGTTGGCTGCGAGGCGATGTTAACTCGGTTGGTTGACGACGTGACGCGGCAGCTCCGGGCTATCAACGCGGGGGAAAGGAGGGTGAACTCGCGGGACGACTTGGCCCGCCTTCGTGACGAGGTTCGTTCTGGTGCCCACCCCTCCGATGTCGTGTTTTTATGGTGCTGCGCTTGCTTGTTACGCTCATTTGTTGCCGCCATTGGGCCGGCGGCGATTCGTTTTAGCCATGAACCTAAAAGACCAACATTGTATTTGACAACGCATTCGTTGTCCAACAGTCCCCCAACAATTTTGTTTTACGTAGCAATGTAATGTTTTCGTTGTCGAAAAGCGAATACTGAAAAAAAAACAAAAAACATACGTACAGGAGCGCTGTGCGCCATTTGATGCTGCTCTACTCGGTGCGTGTACTCTCCGACTCGTGTTCTCGTTGTTTTTTAAACCTATGCAAATCACACAGCGCATGGCGCTCAGAAACGAGGAGAAGCGCGTAATGGAAGAGCTTGATCGGAGGCAGGACAAGGTACGGGCGATGACGTGCGAGCTGGACGACATATCCCACGATGTGGAGGAGGTACGCTCTCGATATGTACGCCCTTCTTGCGCCACCCTTGTGGCGAGAGCCTCGAAGAAGGGACATGCGTCGAGATTTGCTGAAGATGTTGTAGGTCACTCCGCCGCCACCGCCGCTCTCTCTCTCTATATATACATACCCTCCTGACTCCTGATGTTTTGGAGCCTCAGGAGTAAAATCACGAGTTCACCCATTTAGTTTTGCGCTGCTGTACGTACAGAAAGCCTAAGTCTCAGTCTAGTGAATCCCCCCCCCCAAGTGCTTTGACTCGCCCAATACCTCACGGCGTTCCGCGCTTGGTGCAAGCAATGTCTGCCTGGTTGGTGAAAACCCAACGCGCTCCGTCCCGGCATTGTAGGGATGCGAGGGTCTATGGTCATATGACTACGGCCGTGCACAACATGAGTACACCCCCCCCCCCCCAAGTGCTTTGTCCCTACAACGAGAAAGGCAGTTCTTAACCGGGCCAACCCTCTTGTGGGGAAGAAAAACTGTCTATTACGGGGGACCACCATAGTAATCAGGACCCCATCACATACATGAAAACCTATTAATTGAAGTATTTTTACTGAGCATATCTACAGAGTAGCCCTGATTACTATTATATGTTTCCCCGTGATACAAAAACGGACGATTGCAGCGACGGCCACGGCGGCGTACTCGGGGGCGATGATACAATGGTTGAAATGCAAGGAAGAGTCGTACGGCACGGGCGCAACGTGGTCCTATTGTGGTGCCCGTGATACTGCTGGGAGCTCGCGCTGTTGATAACAGGCTGTTGATAACACCAAAGTTACCATTGTTTTGGTCGATATTCCTTGTATCCCTTGTATCCCTTATATCCGTTAGATCCATTAGATCCGTTAGATCCGGTAGATCCGGTAGATCCGTTAGATCCGTTATATCCGTTACATCCCATATCTCTCTTATCTCCCTTGTATCCGTTATATCCGTCACATTCCTTGTATCCGTTATATCCGTTATATCCGTTATATCCTTCACATCCCTTATATCCCTTATATCCCTTGTATCCCTTATATCCCTTATATCCCTTGTATCCCTTGTATCCCTTGTATCCCTGATCTCCCTTATATCCCTTATATCCCTTATATCCCTTATATCCGTTACATCCCTTGTATCCCTTGCATCCCTTTTTTCCGTTACATTCGTTATATCCGTTATATTCGTTATATCCCTTAAAATGGCCCTTATCCCCCTTAACAGGGGTCCCAAAGGGGTCATAACGTGAGCGGGAAAAAGTTCCGTCGGTTAACAAACGGCCCACCCGGGGCTTTGTGGCAGGCCGTTCTAAACCACGTCCCGTTTTAGGGGAACCAAAAAAGCGCCCCTTCATCCCACGGCGTTTCAAATAAATGTTTTACTAATAAGCAGACCGGTGGCTAAACATTCACGTGAATTCACACCCAAACAGTCCTCATATTTACGGCCACGGTAGGGTACATGAACATGCTCTCCGAAGTTTTACCTTACCCCCCCCCCCCCCCCCCCCCCCCCCCCCCCCCCCCCCCCCCCCCCCCCCTCCCCCCCCTTCCCTCTCGCCCCCCTCGGCGCACTTGGTGCAAGCTAGTGTCTGCCCGTAGTCGGTGAAAACCCGATTTGCTCCGTCCCGGCATTGTCCGGTTATGAAACTACGGCTATAGATGACGTGAGTTCACGCCCCCCCCAACTCCCCCGCCGCGCCACCGCCGCCGCCGCCGTCGCCGCCCGCCCACTGACCTCTTCGCCCCGCCATGACCGCGTTTAATCTTCTTCTTCTTCTTCTTCTTCTCATTTTTATGTTTCTTCCTTTCAGGTGGAGACTAAGGTGCGACTGATAGCTGACGGCCACTCCGACACCACCCGCCTCGTCAAGACGAAGTCTACCATCCGCCAGCTCAAGGCGGACGTGAAGGCGATGAACGTGCTCATTGGGATAAAATCCGCCACGGTGCAGCGGAAGCAGCTGGAGAGGCAACAGACAGGTGGGTTCAGGGAACGGTAACGAATTAATCGATTCGTGAGGGCGGGCAACGTTGGGGTCGCGTTCTGCCAGCTGGTTCGTTCGAAGATTCTACGATCCGGTTGGCAACCCTTGCAACTACTGGTTTATGCCTAGAGTTACGCCAGCGGCGTTTTCTGTTGCGTCCAATACACGATAGTTGAAAAAACAAACCGAAGAAGTACGAAAAATTGAGCGGATGGAAAGGGTAATACTGTAATAGGGTTGCAAGTAAACGAAAATAATTGGATACATCCTCGACGTATACGTTTTCGTCGGGCTTGGAGGGCACGATGCGACAAAATGTAAAACACTCTATATACGATCTGGCTCACGCATATGTCGACTATGTTCATCAGCCACAAAAAAACTTCGCATGCAATAGCAACTCAAATGTCACATACCTGGTAGTTGGTATCATACTGATCGCCAAGAACAGCGGGGAACAGGGTGACATAGATACCATAGGTATATTTTCACCAAAAATGTTCCCGATCAATCACAGACCTTCAAATATATCAACAATAGCCAGGCGTTTCCGTAGGTACCCCCACCCCCCCCTAAATTCCTCTGAACGCGCCGCTTTCAGGTGCTCCAGGGCATGCTTGTACAAATCGGAGTTTCACGCACATATCCGAAGAACTGACTGCGGATGACCAACATTAAGCCATACCAGGTATCTAACGCCCAAAATCATATACCTGGTACCTGGTATATATATACTGGGGGGGGGGGGTACTCATGCCATGTATGCTCGAAGTCGCAAATATGACCGTAGACAAGAGTGGGTTCACCTCGTTCTTTTACTGCTGTATACCCTGACGGCCGGCTGTTTAAGCTAAACATCCCGGAACGAACGGGATGATGGTGGCGGCATCGAATCGAAAAGAGGTACGCCGCGGTTATTTCCTTTTTTGTTTTTTCGCGCGACCGTCGCACCGATGCCAATTTAGTGGCCACACGAATGTAAGTGAACGGTTTGTGTTGTTGTTCGTGCTATTTCATGATAAAGCCAATTCCATCCATCTCGCCCTTACCTGCCCCCCCCCCC
>MEHQ01001720.1:115305-146002 GCA_008828725.1 Saccharina japonica
GGGTTGGGGGGGGGGGGGGATCGCGGTCCGCCGAAAGGACAAGACCTATTTGTGCTACGAACAAGGGGAGTGACCTACCTCAAATCCAACGAGTCGCAATACACCAATTCCAACAGACTTGTGGGCCGGTACGCTCACTACGAACCCACTCTCAGTCATTGATAATTCTCTGGGGGCCCACAACAACTGCTCCCGGGGCGAAACGCCAAAAAAGGGTGGAAAAAAAAAAAAAAAAAAAAAAAAAAAAAAAAAAAAAACACACACGCGAGGCCCATCTGAAAATCTTAGATACTGGTACTACTACGTATTAAATAGTAGGTTTCCCTTCGGGCGTAAATGTAAGGACAGTTTGGGCATTCATACTCATATCCCAACGCTCACTACATTCCCATCCAGAGTAGTAATAAAAATAGGAGTGGCATCAGGCGCAAAAAAAAACAGAAGAAACAAAATGACAAACGACGATTTACTAAAAATGAGGCAAGTCGTGAAAACTACGCGGTGAAAAATGGCACAGCGTGATCATTGAGAACCGTTGGGCCACTATATAGCGCGAGGACGGCAGTCCAGCAACGGATACACGGGAACACGAAAACGCGATGACCGCCTACGACATACAAGGTATGAAACAACAAACGGAGCCTCCGCCTCATAACAACAAGCACACGATACAAAAATTACGAGATGTATGCCGGTGAACCCCCCCCCCCCTCCCCCTCCTCCACACACACACACACACTGCGGTATCTCTTTCCCAGCTCTCCACGTCGGGAATCAAATTATCTCGTTGAAGCTGTCGTCCATATGAAAGTCCGCTCCACAAGCGGTTCTTGGTAGGATGCAGCCCACCCTTCATGCGACTCGCCGAACACCTCACGGCGCTTTGCGTTTGGTGGTAGCAATGTCTGCCTGGTCGGTGAAAACAAGACGTGTTTCCTCCCGGCATTGCAGGGATGCGAGGGTCTATGGTCATACGACTACGGCCACGCACGACATGAGTACACTCCCCCCTCCCGTCCCGTCCCGACCCGTCCCGACCCGACCCGACCCGACCGAGCCAAACAAATGATTGATCGACACTTCTTCGTACCACTGATAGACATTTCCTGGCCAACCTTCCCCGCTCATTGTTAGTTCCAACACTCCCACGAGCCAAGAAAATATATAGCACCGTCTCCAACCCCACCCCTACCCCATCCCCTCACGAAAAAACGCCTAGCGACAAACTACCAGGTAAGGCATAATACTATTACGGGGGACCATAGTAAATAGGACCTATGGTACACACAAAAACCTATATATTTACCAATTTTTACTAACAATATTTGGACCTATTTACTATGGTCCTCCGTAATAGGGCTGGGGACTGGCACAGTATGTACTAGCAGTAGTAATCTACTGGCAGTAGTAGTCTACTGATTGAACCGGCCAGTATATTCGCCAGTAGGTCTTATATTACGCACATGAAAAAACACGCCAAATGATAGAACGGAAACCCACCAAATAAGTTTCGGGAGGAGATAAAAGAGGCGAGAGACAGTATACTGCTGCAGTCCAGTATACTGATTAATATTGACGACAGCATAATCGCTACTGACTGAGTCAGCCAGTGCCCAGCCCTATATAATACGGTATTCAACAACAACAACAACAACAACAACACAATGGGGCGTCCTGCAAAGCCAACCCACCTCAAGAGCGACGTGATCTCGCTGGCCGACGCCAGGTTGCCCCTGGCGTCGATCAGCTCCAACGTCGGCGCCGTCGACGCTCCGGACAGCCCCACCGATGCAAGCGCCAGCACCAGAGCCAGCATTGGCCGAGGCGCCGCGGCGGCGGATGCTCGTCGGGTCGGCGCCATTGTTCTGTCAAAATGGTCAAATGTGACAGCAGATGAATATACATATGTACGAGTACGTGGTCACAACAATGTCAAGCGGACAAATGATATGTGTAATCACACGAGTAGGGTACCGTATTGCTTTATAATAGTGGGATGATTTTGGAATTGGAAAAGAGGTTAACCCTTATAGGACTGGAGTCCCGATGTGGGGACAAAACACTTGGAATTAGTGTGGATTGTCACCAAAACAGGACTGCAGTCTTAAAAGGGTTAACGTGCCTTTTCCGAATCACATTTTTTCTAGCCCCCCCCCAACGAACAACGCCTGGTGTGTTGTTTATTGTTACGTTCATGCTTTCTTTGAGAAGCCCGTTTCGTGTTCAATGATCGATCGGTTCCACATTGTCGACGGGTAGAAAGGACGGTTTAGTGTGAAGAACACACACACCTACAGTAGTTACTACCTGTACAACCAGGCAGCAGCGAGCAGTGGAATATCGTAGTCCTATGCTTACAGCAGTGCTGTGTAGCTTTTCCTACTGCTGTACTTAAAAGTATACGATACCCCGTGCCATCTACAGGCAGTTACCGCTATTTAGTACCAGGTAGGTAAATAAGAAGTCGCGACGATATCTTCTTACATACACTACGAGTCGTATGTCCCGAAATATACGAACCGTTAGTATTGAATTTTAATATCCAAAAGGGGATTATATTTCGGTACAGAGTGGTACATATCACAGACGATAACCTGTACCAGCATTATATACTACTGCAGGGGTATACGAGTATCAGGTATCTGATGTACGACACCTCCCTGGACGTAAATGTAAGGACCGTTGGGGTATACACATGATGTCCAAATGGTCCTTACATTTCCGTCCAGAGAGTGGTTGCGAATAATACAACAACTGCAGTTAGGAGGGGGGAAGGCAAAATAACATCTGTGTCAAGGTGTCGTCTACATACTCGTCTCATAGACTACGACGACCTCAACCAAGCAAGCCCAGCAAGCCCTTCAACGTAAATGATGGGAAAATGACTGGGAGCTATGCATACTTGACCGCGAAAGGATAGGAAATCATCGCTACATATCTAGACTCTAGACTAGCGTACGGCTGCAGCTGCAGCTGCTACATGATGCACTCGAGTGGGAGAAGGCTGGGGGATGGGGGGTGGGGGCTCTATTAATAGTGAGAGTTAATGTTCACCAGACCGCTCTTTCAGAGTTTCACGTTTCCGTGGATCATGATAAAAGGAACAGGGGGAGAGAGCGGCAGAACAAGAAGGAAGCCGCAAAAAACGCCGACATGTGAGCTATATACCTACGCGAAACCATCGACTCGAGGCTCGGACGATGAGCGCTGCGACCCAACACCCTCCAACTCTCGTCATGGCAACAGACAGGAGAGCGGTGATACGACTGCACTACGATTGTGACACTGCTGCTGCTGCTGAATATACCGGCAACACTCGACATTCTCAAAGATGGCCTCGCAACCGCACGACAAGGTCAATTTTCAACTGATTTCGTTTGCTGCTGGGATGCCTCTGATTCCATTTTGCATGCACTATTAGTCGTCGCTCAGGCGGACGGGGAAGACACAGACGGCTACACCAACCGCAGGGAGAGGGGGAGACATACACGCAGCGCTCCTAACGGACGTGGCTATCGCCGGACAGAGCATGTTGCAGCGAGGCTGTGCGCCGCGCGAAGAGCGAGGTGCGTCCATCATACTGGCACTCTCGAGTGGACTTCATGTCCAGAAAAAAACGCACTCACCGACTCTGGTGGTAAAAGAGGCTTGACGATTCGTTAGCAAGGCTTTCTCTCCCACCAACTCCTTCAGGACTTCGTCCAACCCTTCAGCAAGTCTACAGCGCCGTTGGAGAGGCTGGTCGCGCTCGCTGGCCTTGGGTTGTGGAGCTCTTGCGCACACCTGTGTTGCTCTCCCCACAAAAAAGCTTCGATTCTGGCTCTATGTATTTCAGCCTAACGTCTGGAAGAACCTCTACCACTGTATTTTTTCCCATAGGACATTTCGTAATTCTGCTCTAGCTCCAGCCTCACAGCTAATCAAAAAGTCCACCACCCTGCGATGGGCTCTTTGGTGCTCTCACTACTGTGTGGCAAAGCGGCAGCAGTTTTCGCGTCCTCTACGAACAGCGACTACGTCGCTGAAGTTTGAAAATGTGGTTCCAGGCGGTTGGATTACGCCGCTTTTTCAAATGGCGACGACTTCCGTTGGTGCATGTTTTCGAGAACTCGTACACGTACGTACAGCATCACATTTCGTGCGTACGACCTCGTACTCTAAATCTGGTACGTTTTGGCCGTTTTTTTGCTGTTTTTGAAGGCACACTACAAAGGTCGGTTGCGGCCGCTGTTGTGCTAATCCCAAAGTCCACCACCCTGGTTATTCTTCCTTGGGTCTATTCAGGCATATAGGAGGAGTTCTGGGCGATTTCATGTTGGTCTAGCACAGCGACTACTTCGTTGAACATCGCCTTATCGAGCGGCGCGACTACCTAGCGGCTCGAGCTGCGAAATCGCTTTCAGCAACAGCGGACGTAAATTCTCGAGATCTACAGATCTCATCGCCAATGTAGCTTCAGTTTTGTCTACACGAAGTATCACGTGGGCTTGGGCCTTGGTGCTGAGGCTCTCCGGTGCCTCGGTAGGGAGGACACAGGGACAACGATGAGCGTTTCCAATTGCCTTGTGAGGGGCTGATTTTCACCAAATCCCGGTTTCAATAATATTAGGCGTTATGGAAATACATCATTTTGGTGATTTGTGGGGAGAGCAACACAGGTGCGCACACGACTCCACGCGTCAACAATGTCATCCATAAAACGCCCTCTTCTACAAGGCCTGCCAAACATTATGAAACCCATTTTCGGTCTGGTTGTGGGTCGTGGGTCATGGTGGCCGTAGGTTAGATTCGCGCCCGACGCCACCACGCTAGTCGCTCTGAAGGCACACGCAGCTAGAGTTCAATATACTGCACGTTTTTCCCGCGAGGGAGGAGTGGTGGGTTCGACCATGTCTTCCAAAATCACCAAGAGGATGATGTCCAGCGTAGATGATATGGTTTCAAGGGCGTCTTCTGCCACCAAAAGGGTGAGCTCGTATAATATCATAGTGCAACAACTATCCATCTCTCGCTGCGTTTCTTCGCCGTGCTGACCTGTCGGCCTGCTGCCATATCTGACTTTCTGTGGCAGTGGATACTTCAGCCAGGAAGTTCTGATGGAATACGTGTAGAAATCAAAAACTGCATGTACCTCATATGATGTGGATAGACCGGTACAGCTTACTCGTAGCAGCAGTGTACATTGCACGTTGAACTCGTACCAGTACACGAGGTATGGTGTCACTGCCGTAACGTTCGTACCAGTATATACCCAGGTACCTGTGGCCCGGTACCTGTGGCCTGTGGTCCTGTACGTAGTAACAGCGAGTACCGCCTTCTTCGTGTTTCTGTCTTGCTGTTTGCTGTTTGTTGTTTGCCCCAACATCAACTGGGGTGGCGTGTGTCTTGGGTACGGATGTTCCATGTCTCATCAGCAACTGCGCGAAAAGCTACACACATAGGCCCGATAGGGGATAGGGGCTTGCGAGCGTTCGTTCTCTGTGGGGCATGTCTGGATTTCAGTCTCACGTCTAGACAGGCATTACGGGTCGGCATTTCCCGTAACCCGATCGAGATTGGGGCTCCCTTGCGCCGTACGTATGATATATACGAGTACGAACCTGTCACACGCCGGACAGATAGATCGCTTGCAGATAGATCATGTACTGAGTAGATCATCTTCAACAGATCCTAACCTGCCGTTTTGAGATGTTGTGCAAGATCTGTACGTGTAAGTACAAGTCAGTAGTTTCTACCTGGTACCTGGCACATGATACTTCGTATGTACGTCCTTGAAACATGCTCGTATTTGGTGAATTCATAGTACGTACGTACGTACGCAATAGGAGCATTCCTGCCTTCAGGTACTACCGTCACCGCCGTGGACTACCCATGCCCCGTTCTCTGCTGTGCATACCCTTTACAGCCTATCAGGTACATACAACGCGGCCGACGCGAACGTCTGTCTGACTTGGGCGGTATATGCTTATATACTCACGCCTTTTTTCCCGCTCTTTTCTTGCTTTTTCACCGACCCTCCGACGAAGACAGACGGGACTTGTCACCACTAAGCGAAAAGCGGCCAAGCGAGCGCTTCTCGAGGCGCCGTCCAAGCGGCGCGGCGGAAGCGGAGGAGCGGCCTCAGCAGCTCTTAAGTCTGGAAGGTATTCATAGCAGTAGCAGCAGCGGCAGCAGCAGTCTTTGCAAGCTGAGTGTGATACTTCGATCGCGCGTGCCTATATTATATGGGTTTTTATATTTCCTCATGCAGGATGTACATTTTGGCATCATACCCTGCTGCTTAGCCCCGTTTTCCTCGCTCGGGCATTCCACTCACTGCTGTTGTGTGCTCTTTGTTGTTTTTTTTCGTGTCCTTCTCCGCATCGCACCACGACGCCACCGCCCCCTTCCTCCTCGTGCCAGCAAAACCGTGTCGAAGAAGGGGAGAAAAAAAAACGGCCGAGCGGTCGGCCTCCTCGAGCAGGCGCGGCTAGAGCTTCGCGGCAAGTCACAGGCGGCGCGGAACGTGAGCCTGCTGTCGTACGTCCGCGGGAAGGAGGGGACGAAGACGAGGTCGGGCAAGCTCACCGTCAGCAAGTCGCGGAGAGCTGTGGAGAAGCTGCTTGTGTTGGATGGCAGCAAAGCGCGAACGAAGGCGTTTCCATAGCAAGAGGCTACGAGTACGCTTGTTGTTACCAGGAGGGGGGGGGGGGGGGGTAGTATTGAGAACCAAATATTCCATATGGTTTATAAGAAGCATAGTGGGTTGTGATTACGACCCCCCCCCCCCCCGTAATTAGCCCGTAATTAGTGGTGTTATGTAAAGCAGGGGGCACTGAAAAGCGTATTATTTTGAAGAATGCCGTTTTCTTGTTCTCTCTTCCTCTCTCTGTTTTTGTGTTTTGTTTTTTGGTGCCGGGTTGAACTCGCAGCAGTAACATATCATATACCTGGCACAGTATACGTACACGTAACCTCGTATATATATAGGCTTGGTAGAGCTTAGTGTGTTTGAAAGGCTTCGCGACTAAGACTGTGTGCTAAGCTGTGGGTGGACACTGCCGTTGTTTTGTTTTGTGGACAATCTTACGTAGCTCTTGCTATATAACCAGCAAGCGAACCGTCGCCATGCATAAAAATGAAGTACACCCCCCCTCCAAGTTAACTCATTGAAGCTGTCATCCATATGATATTCCTCCTCACAAGCGGTTCTTAGTAGGATGGAGCTCACCCTTCGTGCGACTCGCCGAACATCTCACGGCGCTTCGCGCTTGGTGCTGGCAATGTCTACCTGGTCGGTGAAAACCCGACTTGCTCCGTCCCGGCATTGTATAATAGGGATGCGAGGGTCTGTGGTCATACGACTACGGTCATGCATGAATATCGAGTACACCCCCCGCCCCCCCCCTCGAGTTTAGTTGTTGGGGAATCTCTGTGGCGGATAATTCCAAGTGCACGCTGGGGGGACGTCACGCCATGACAGCTCGTTGGCGCCGTACTGCAGTTCACAATGAACGCGCTTCAAGCGCTGCGTGTGATAGTGGTATCCTGTACGCATATAGGAATGGCCGAACCAGTATCGACCGTATACCGCAACGTTAACGTTGCACCGTAGCTGTGTGAAAGTCGGCACGGCGTCGGGCCAGGCTCGTATCACAGCATCGCGTAGCGGTCAGTCAATGGGGGACCGCGGTTAAAAAAAACGCTGATTACCCCCCTTGAGAATAGCACCTACACACGGTTTTGGAGACAACCAATTTATACGTACTTGGAAATGGACTTGGCCTTATTTTTGCAGCGGCGGAAAAGTAAAAATGACTACGTACCTGGTCAGGCTGTAAAGCTAAAATTCACTTAATCGGGGTTTGCGCAATCGTTTGGCAGTATGAGGACCTCATATTTGGCAACGATGTTCCTGGGTGTGTAGCGCGTTTGTTCATGTTGGGATTTTTAGAATCCGAGTTATTCTCGCCGAGAAATCGCTTATCGATTCCATCCCATCACGTGCGAACATATTTCGATACTAAAGTATATACGAAAGTATGAAAAATACGTTCAGTGGATGTTTCTGATACTTCGTGAGAGCGTTCCTTAGGGCAAGGGGAAACGATCGATACCATCGCCACCGCTCAATTCGCGCTCGATCAAGAGATATTGCGTACATATGATCCTCATACAAATTTAAGATACTATGATTAAAGACACAATACCTGGTACATGTTGTTTGCGCTCCATACAAACAAACATGCACCCTTTTTTTTCTCCTTTTTTCCCAGTGCACGGTTGTCTCTTCGCCTTCTCGTTCCTGCGGTCATGTATGTATAGGTCGTATCCCTTCGCCATCTATCTCCCAGAAAGAAGATAAAAATTAAACACTATGTCTTGCGGTTCCGAGTCGTGCTTGTTTCGTGACGAGTCAATTCGAACACCGCGTGAAAATATTTCCTGGCAGAATGGGACTGATTGAATTTGTTTGTTCCGGTGTAGAAGTTGCGCCGGAAACGGAAACAACTCCAGTGGGCTCTACTGTAGTGCAGTAGTCGGCGCAATTCGCTGGGGGAACACATCGACGTAACCTACGAGCCGAGCCCGGGTTGGCACAATGGAGACCTGTTGGGTGGAAGGTTTTTGGGTAGAAGGAATAAAACTAAACTTATTACATTAGCCCACCCAGTTAGCGCTGACTGAGTGGAGCAGAAGTATAGGTTATCCCTTTTTCGTACCCCAAACAGAAGACTTCTGCAGCAAGCAGTATTGCGCGAACAGATGAGCGAGATGCCTCCTCTCGAAGTATGTGTGTCGTCTGTTTACGCTCCGTATTGAAAACAAAAGCGCCAGCCACGGCGCAAGCATTCTTGCGGCCGTGTGGCCGTGTACCCGTTTAACTTGATTTTGTTTTTGTGAAAACAGAAAACAAAAAACACAAACAACGAATGCGGACATTGGTCGTGTCGGGACAGCCCAAGTTCTGTTGTCTGCGAGGACGCATACACGATTGATACAGGTTTTCGAAGACGTTTTTGTCCGACGAAAGGATGGAAATGATCAGTTGTGATATTTTTCGGAAAAATTCAGATGAAGATTACGACGACGACAGCATCAAGTGTCCCGCTGGTCAGCGTGTCTCCTCTTGGGGCCCGAAAGAAGCCCCGTTTCAACCGCAACACCAGGGGGGGGATGCAGGGGAAGGTGCATGCTTTATCTCGCCACTGGATGGAGTGTCCTAGAGCATGGTGAACTGGTCTTGGAGCGTCTTGAGTAGTTGCTTGGAGTCGCTGTGATCTGGGTATACCTTCAGTCGCGCACGTGCAAAAAGGCAAGGCAGGGCAAGGCAAGGCAAGCCGAGGCGAGGCAAGGAAAGGCGAGGAAAAACAAAGTAAACGCTAAGATCAACGTCAGCCAAATGTTCATTTAAAAAAATACCTGGCATCAACGAATCGCACCCATGTTTTCCAGTTAGTTTAAGTCGCATCACCCGAAAAAAGAATGCCTCCTCGTCAGCATCCTATCCGCGCACCTGTAGCAACGTATGGACTGCGTATTATGTATGTACGTAGCATTCCCGACCGCGAGACGCTGATTAAGAAACAAAAATGGTTGGTGTTACAGTGGGCTCACGCCGGCTGGGTCGTTCAAAAGGCCCGCAAAATACGATAACTCGCGAAAACCTTCGATGGGGTGGGCGAGTTGTGTGATTCTTAGAGCAGTCTTCGACGGCACTATTATCATCGTCGACGAGCAGCAGAACGCCGGGAACCTTGCTACCTTTCTTCATCACGTATATATTCAGCGGAGTACCGGCGCAATACATGTGCAACAAGGCGATGGTCGAATAGGCTGATATCGTTGCCCTCGAAGGTGAAAATTAATTGATGTCTTGAATTGGTATCTCCTGTTTATTTCATTCCGCACCCCGTAGAACGCGTGATCGAAGCATCACACCAAGCTCGGGAAGATAAGTTGTGAGGAAATTTTCTATCTCACAGCGTAGATATGTTTTTGGTCCGTTTTTGCAATATACATATACGGCCACCCTTCGAGGCCGCATACATAACTGCGTTCATTATATCGAGCAGATAGATGCGATATCCCCGTGAACTACTTCACAGTACCTTGGCAGGACTGTTCGGTTCTTGCTCAGACAACGAAGTGGGTGGTCTGCCTCAATGTGACCATTTTTTTCTAAGGGTAAAATCGAATACGTGCCTCGAGAGCCTTCCCGCACATCGAAAACGCCTCCTGTAGATCCCCCCTCCTGTACGCAAGAAGTGCTGCGAATAGAAGGGGACGGGGGGCGGGGGTGAGACCCGCTGTAGCATTACCTCTCTTGTTAGGCGTCAACCTTTGAAGGGCCAAGTTTTTTATTATTCGAAACAGTTTTTTCTAACAAAACCAAGACCTTATTTACACTTACTTATAGGACTGCAAGCATTGCACTGACCGAGGCATCGCAGCAGGAGAGGAAGCACAGCACAGCTAGCGCTATATATATATATGATGTGGCATGCAAGAAGACGCGCTGAAACAAGCAATGTTGCCAACAGCCAAACCTACCATCCAGCCGATAAATCGCTATTATTACTGTGGTAACCGCCAACTATAAATGTGAATGAAGGTGTCACCTACTGAGCCATAATAGGGGTAAAACATCGATCGATTACCCAGCCCAGGGTAATCCTTATCAGCATGAACAACCAACCACAGCCGAGCAATTGACCAAACGAGAAATCTACCCCAGCCGGGTGAATCGCTTTTTTTAGCGAGCAGCATTCAGCGCTTACCCCCGTTGTAGAACGGCTCAAACAAGAACGGCGCCAGGGTCTGCGCCGTCTTCAGGTGGGACCGGGCGGCCTCAGGGTTCTGACATCAGGAAAGGAGGCGTGTTTATCCGTTTGGTTCAGAACCATCGTATGTACCAGGTAGACGATAACAACAAAAGCGAAGGTGGCCACGGGGTCATGCAGACGAGCAGCGTGTTGCTGTCAGGGAATAATCGCGAGCACGTTTCACTTGATTGGCACTTAAAACCTACCAAACAAAAAAATAGATTATGAGCAGCGTCAACGTTCGCCGAAACCAAGCACGGATAGGGAGGGAGCACCCTCTCGTACGATCAGGAAAACAAAGGGGACGGAATCGTCATGTACGTAAAAACAAAACGGGGGGAGGGCTCGAAGCTGAAATGCACGCGCCTTGCTGCCTAGCGTTCGAGGGTTAGTTTGCTTCATGCCACCTTTCCACGCCCATAGGGTAGGTTCAGAGCAGAGTGGCTAGGATGTGCGTACAAAAGTAGAGTCAAGCAGGGCCGTACGGCGTTGTCACCACGGCTCAGCGCGTATAGAACCCGATTTTTTTGTCGCGCCGTGCTATCCCGCGCTGGACCGTCGTGCCACTACGTGACGGAACACCCTGGTTGACTACCAGCAAATGTTGAAGGCAACCGTGTACTCGTGAGTGCTTTCCGCATCATCATCATCGTTGTGGCCAAGGGCTAAACACCTCGACATCTCGCTGCCCGCCCTGACTGACCTCTTCGCGTTGCGCGGAACTATGGGACGCCAGGGCTGGAGCGGGAAAAACGCGAGGCTCAAAAGTGCCAGGCTATCTGATGGTGCTTCTGTTAACGGAAGGATCACCGGTTCTGATATATGTGTTGCTCGAGAAGATCTCACCTGCTTGTGTACCTCGAGGGTGGCAAGGTTACAGTGCGACTCGGCGTGGTTGCTGTCCACTGATATGGAGATCTTGAACGCCTGGGGCCGAGCACGATGGAGGGGAGGGGAGCGACAGCGGAGAGTAGCGAGAGTCGTGAGGCAGACTTTTACGTATCCCTCGCGGACAAAAAACGTACCCTTTGTCTGCTACCTGATATGTATTACAGGGGAACATACAGTAATAGTCAGAACCACATATGGTGTGTACACCTTAGGGGGGATGTGTGGTTTTTGGGTCCATCGTGGGTTCAAATTACTGCGTATTACTATGACCCCCCGCGTCAGCTCAGGGGGTATGGGATAGTACGCCTCTAACAACACTTACGTAGTGCTCTGCGTATTTTTGTTTAAACTACGCCTCCCTAACTATCTTGAAACCCCAGGCCGAACGACCAAGCAAGGCATATTGATACGCCTTTGCTCCATTCATTCACTACTGCTGTGTGATTTCGTTGCCTATTTTGGGAGTATCAACATGCATCTGAGCAGCAGTGGATGTTCCGTCACCTGGTAGGCTAGCCCTAGGTCGCCGATGCCGATGGCCACGTGACCGATGTTATACCTTGCATAACAACAGACGCATCGGAAAGAGGGAATACATGTAAATTGTGACGTCGGACCATAACAAAGTTGCAAATACAAAAGGATGCGCTCCCATTATGCACTCCCTCCATCCTCCTCCTCACGTTTCTCTTCGTGATTGGTGCAAGCAAGCAATGTCGACCTGGTCGGTGAAAACCCGACGTGCTCCGTCCCGGCATTGTAGGGCTGAGAGGGTTTATGGTCATACGACTACGACCATGCATGGCATAAAAACACCCCCTCCTGCTCCTCCTCCTACTTCCCCCCCCCCGGCCCCGACCAGGCACTGCTGTCGCCGCACGACCCGTGTACAAAACCACCCCAAAACTTACCAAATATCGGCGGAAGTATCGTCCGACGCCATCGCCAGCGCCCTCTCGAGGCACTTCAGGGACATGTCGTACTGCGCGGCGAAGAAGCAGCAGAGGCCGAGGTTCTGCCACACCTCCGGGCTGTTCGCGCCCATCTGGAGTAGCCGTCGGTAGTAGCGCAGGGCCACCTCTGGCTGGTCTGTGTCATGCATCACACACCCGAAAATCGAAAAAAGGAAAAGAAAAAAACGAACTTGTTTTGTTGGCTGCCGGAAGGAAGACTTGGGTTGATCGATGAAGAGCAGACGAAAAAATGGATATGGCGCACGAAGTAATACTCGAAAAATCATGCGAATACACATTGCATGCTGAGATCGGGCACACAGGGGCTCGGGAGAAACGATAGTCGTGCGTATCCAGACAGCACACTTTCTTGTGCCTGTATGTACTGCGTCAGCTTTCTTTTCACGGATAAATTGGGTCTTACACCGCCCCGTGAAGCACCGCGAAGCTTTGAGGAGCAACCGCGAAGTCTCGCGAAGCACCGCGAGCACCACGAGCGCTGCGATTGTCGTTGTAAGCCATATAGCAATGTTCGCTTGGTACATCATTAGGACGCCACTACTACTACTACTACTACTCCTACTACTGCGGTCGAGCGATAGACCGTCTCGTGCGTGTGTCCGTGTGTGTGCCCGTGTGTGCATGTGATTCTCTAACCTCCGTAGAAGTGGTTGGCCGCCAGGCTTGCAATGGCCTCGACGTTCGAGGCATCCAGGGAGAGCACCTGCTCAATTTCGTGGGGAATGACAAGAACAAACATTAGCCACAATGTCACTCTCTCGGAGATGATAGTCTCGAGGAAAAACTACAAAAAAGTACAAGCACCAACTTGAGCATAAAACCACAAGGGGATGGGGAAGCGGGGGGGGTGTACTCATGTCATGCATGGCCGAAGGGGGGGGGGGGGGTGTACTCGATATTCATGCATGACCGTAGTCGTATGACCATAGACCCTCGCATCCCTACAATGCCGGGACGGAGCATGTCGGGTTTTCACCGACCAGGCAGACATTGCTAGCACCAAGCGCGAAGCGCCGTGAGGTGTTGGGCGAGTCGCATGAAGGGTGGGCTGCATCCTGCTAAGAACCGCTTGTGAGGCGGACTTTCATATGGATGGCAGCTTCAATGAGATAATTTAATTTCCGGTGTGGCCACTTCCAGAGACAACAATGGTAGTGCTATGTAACTTCCTCGTGGGTGCCATACCATAAACACTACCTGATACGATAATTCCCCTTGTGCGGAGTAACGGTTCTCCACCCCGCACAAATGATCTAACTCGACCGCCAGCTGTGATCGACCGCCAACAAAAAATAAGAAAAAACGGTACTTTGGTGGTCTAGCTCATGTAGTGAGCGGAATGTTTGACAACAGTTTTGTTGCCAACCGACGCCAACCGAACCTATATATAATATGGGGGAGGGGGGAGGGGCTTCCCGCCTGGTCCAGGAAGCTGCACGCTGGGATTCTCCGGTAACCTCTGCCTGCTGAATGGATGCTTTGCGAGTGCGGCTGGGACCGCTCAACATTTTCAAGGCTGAAGGCAATAATTGCGTCTTCCGTGTTTTGTTTCGCGATCGACACCGACCGGGTGTCGCCGTATGGTCTTCTCCTGCTGCTGATGCTGCTGCTTGCCTTTTTGTAGTACGTGGTGGCATTTTCCACGTCGTTGAGCAGGTCGTGCACCCTTGCGATGGCGAGCAGGATCCGGCACTCTCTTGGATGCTGCTCGCTGGAGGGTCGAGGGCGAAGCGGGGACACCACCGCGGGTGATACACAGAAGGAGGACAGAGAAGGCCGTCAAAATGCTATTTCTGGACGATCGCGTTGGCGGTGAATTAACCTGCCGAGAGGTTGCTGTGATGCATTCATTGTTTGTGGCAACGGTATGCTGCACGCCACCATCAAAGGTGGAAACCCTAACCCTCTAGTTATGTTCGACTCCGTTCGCTATATATGCTTTGACGGGGGGGATGCGTCTCTTTTCATGAGCTCAAACGATCCCCTTCTCGAATACATCCCAGAGAAAAATGAAAAGTTATCCACAACGGATTCACGGTTGGAGATTTCCCCAAACCATCGATCAGCGGTTCGAGCTTCCCCAACTGTTCAGCAGTCTGGAGTACGCTTTATCGTTTTTTTGTTTCGGCAGGACGTCTGCCCCTAGTAGCACTCTAGCACTCTAGGGCGAGCGGCTGTACGGCTCTCTCGGGCCCTTCACACGATCGCGGCACCCCAATGAAAGCGAAACGAAAGCTTACACTTGCCTAGCTTTCATGAGCACATCCAGAGCAGTGTTGGGAAGATCCAGCCTCGTGTATACCTGCGACGTTACCGTTGAGTTCCGGTCGATTGATTACATCGGCGTGTTGCGCACCCACCCGGCATTTGGGGTTGAGAAGGTTCCGTTTTACCGTTTTCCTTTGTGCATAGGGGACATGCAACTTACAGAGGCACGATATATATATGTATTGATAATCGAATTCACTTTTTTTTGTGGAATTTTAAAGCCGCGGTGGATTACCTAAGAGTAAACTCTTAGGAATATATATGTAGGAAGTATATTAATTGGTAGTTTGTGCCCCAAGAATCGCCAGGCGAAATGATGCAAACGTTTTGCTTCGAACAAGACGACCACCACGCGCAAGAGTGTCGAATATTCGTGCCGCCTAGCAATAAACTCTCCTCAAAGAGTGCAAGCGACTGACTGGTCGAAGAGCGCAAGCGACTGACTGGTGAACGGGGTTGAACCTCTTGCCAGGTGAGAGACTACGGCGCTCCAAAATCAACGCCGCAGAGTTAGAGGGCCAGCTCGCGCAAAAAAACGTGCTACTGGTCCAGTTCCAATACAGCAGTGTGGCTTGGGGGGGAGATGTATGTTTGACCATAGGGGGGGGGGGTGGCACCCAATGCCGCACAGCGCGGGAGATGAACAAAAATGGGTACTCGTAGCCATTGTCGGTTGCATTTGGAACGCTATGGGGGGGGCAAGGGTACTCTCTAACCCCACCTTCACGAGCTCGAGATAGGTGACAACCATGTCTTGGTCCATGATAGAAGACTTTAGCTGCCGTTCTGCTTCCCGTAGCATGCCTAGGAAAAAAAAAAGGACGGGGTTGGGGGGCGGGTATACTCATGTCATGCATGGCTGTAGTCGTATGGCCGTAGACCCTCGTATCCCTACGACAATGCCGGGACGGAGCACGTCGGGCTTTCATCCATCAGGTAGACATTGCTTGCACCAAGCGCGAAGCGCCGTAAGGTGTTCGGCGAGTCGCAAAGGGAGGGGGGGGGTTGTTCGGGTACTCACCCAGTACGCGCGTCGTTCGTAGTAGGTAGTCCTTGTTAGGCTCGGGCCCCGTGACTAGATAGGACCGAACGGTTGTCTCTAACACGACCCCTCACGCGCCAAAGCAGATATAAGGGTCGAATCTGTTTGTGTTTCGCTTGTCTTCACGTATATACCTAGCTTGTAGTAGCACTTGCCCAGCCTCGCCTTCCACCACCAGTCCTTGAACTCCTTCAAGGTCGTCGCCTCCGCCGATAGGTCCAAAGCCTGGCCAATCAACAAACCCGACGACAATGAGGCGTTTCTTTTTCGACAATGAGGCGTTTCTTCTTCGACAATTAGGCGTTTCTTCTTCGACAATATTTCTTCTTCGACATTGAGGCGTTTCTTGTTCGGGTGAGTGCGTGCCACAAGACGCACAGTATCGGTACATTGGTACTACTCTGTTCGGGTATGTAAGTACTGTTTTGGTAAACAATGCGATATTACGGCAGTGCTTGTATTTCCGTACATAGTGGTGTGTGGTAGTGGCGAGGGAAGTCGATCGTCTCCCGTTTTTCCTCGCCGTGACACATGCCTTCTACAAAATTAAATGCCCCTCTTGCTCCGTCTCGAAAGGGATCAGTGGTCAATGGTCAAATGACTCAGGTATGCAACAAATGAGTACGCTCTCCCCCTCCCCCCCCGCCCCCGCTCAAGTAGTAAATTGCGTTTCGCTGCCCATAAGCTGCTGCTCTTAATATTTTGTTTCCCTCCGTAAGAAATTCTTGTAGTGTCTCGTACCCGGCGAAAGACAACGTGCCGGAGGAGAACTCGTGCCGGGTACGTAGAGAGAGGGACAAATAGAGAGAGGATACGGGATGTACGATACCGGCTGTGGTCACCGACCGTCGACCCGGCCTGTTCACCTTCCTGGGGTTTCGCTCGACGTAGACCAGGTAGTCGGCCAGCACCATCGCCAGGGGGGTGCGACGAGCGTACCGCCGCAAGTCGAGCCGCGAGCTGTCGATGAATGGGCCAGCACCGGCCGAGGCAGCCATGCTAGCGGTGCCCAAGCGAACCTCTCTACAGTTAAACAACGCAGATAGGGAGGGGGGGGGCGGATAGCGCGGGGCGGGGGCCACAGTTAGTAGCCGGGCCGAAACATTTTTTGACCCGTGTGCGAGCTGCCGGCAGTATTGTCCTCTTGTTGGGTGCAGTGGGGGCTATTTTTAGACGCAAACGCCTGCATAAACCAGAGACGAGCCGGCCACGAGCCATGCCAATGTATCTTATGTGTGATTTTCAAGAAGAAGCTTTGTTTTGTAGAACGCAGTTGGGTATTTGGATACGGGAGCGACCAAGTTCGGTCAGGCGGAACAAGTACTCGTGTGGGATTTGGATAGTTACCGAGCTCGCGTGCTGGCTTCCCCGCCCCCCCCCCACGCATTCCTTACCTCCCCATAGAGGTCAGAGGCCGCGAAGTTGCCGGTCTGGTTCCGGCCATGGCCGTCGTCAGATCCATCGCCTGGCCGCTCGTCGGCCTAGCGCCGGTGCCGGATCTCAGGAACCCAGTGAGTGGACGGCCAGAGCTGATTGGTGGCCAAGACAAAAGCGCAGAAAATGTGCACAAAAAAAAAAGCACGTACGTAACGTAGCGCAACATATGACGAAAAAGTTCTTATTTTTTCCTTTTTTTCTCGGAATTTTTTATGAGTGGTGAATGTTGAAGCTCGTGTTGCACATGGTCGGATGGAAAATCTACTGAGAATAAAAATCATTTAAAAATAAGCTCAGTGGAGAGTGTCCTCCTGACATACGCAAAAGTGTTGATTCGGACCAACGAAAACCCGCTACGAATGAGGACGGAGTGTAGACTCCGAAGGCCGGCGCCAACACGGAACCATACATACAACCGCGTGCAGACCCATAAACACCATAAAATGAGTCACCACCCAAAAGTACCATGAAGGAGCTCTTTCCTGCATAACTTTTAGGTGTTACCCCCCGCGTTCGCGTGTTATTCTCACACGTGCGCACGCACTAAAAACGCAGGACTAACCCGCACCTCGTCATGGGTCGCATGCTCTGGTCCGGCCCTCCCTTGGTCATAGGCCGGTTGAGAGATGTGCCTGGACGTGGGGCCTCCGCGGTGGCGTTGTCGTCCATAAGGAGTTCCGCAGCACCCTTCGAGCATTCCCAACGGGGACGAAAGACGGACGGGAAGCTTGGTCAACACACACAAAAATGTCCCTCGTGAATTGCGCACGCCCACACATTTGAATGTAAAATAATAATACTAATAGTAGTGAACTCAGCTGTCGAGGTCGAAACTTTCCTCAAGACTCGCTTTTTCAAGTGTGGTGTGCTGCTTTGATCCCAAGTGCTATATATTATACGGGGTGCGTAGGTTATATACGAAGTATATATATATATATATATGCCTGCGATATTTTATCAGATGTTCCGTACTTTTCTGGGCATGGCACGCGCTGGCATGATTTCGTCTGACTTCGAAAACCATACCTACAGCAGTAGTAGTTGTCGTGTATCGAAAAGGGCATCCGTGATTTGGAGCGTGCGCCTACAGCCTCCCTTTCGGTACGACGCAACTTTGAAACCGTTCCTGCTCAAGCGCGTGGATGGCGTTTCCCCAATCGGGGATGAGATATCCGACGGCGACTACTGCGCGCAAAATACACCTGCGTACTCGTAACAAAAGCTAGAACTAAGCTCGAAGTAGCCCCACGCACAGAAAAATGAGCGGTGCAACGGTTCGCCCTGATCAACAATTTCCAGCGCGCGACTAACGCAAGCAACGCTTTATTACGATGTCACGTCGTATCTCCTCCTACAGTAGTTCGTTATACTACATATCACTGCAACACTCGTAGCACTCCCAACAATTGACAGCTAGATGCGTGCGATTGACCTCGAGAGTGGTGGAAAGTTGCCGATCGAACGCTACGCTGTGATAGCGCCAGTTGTATGAAGGCGAAGTGTTGACCTTGCAAGCGCTCAGTGTACGTGTGATAGCACCACGCGCATTTTACCTGCTCTTCCATCTCCGTGTCATCCAGGTACTGCTCCTGTGTCAGAGCACGGCACTTGAGGTACCAGACAGCCTGGAACAGTTGTCGACGCAGTACAAAATGTTTTTTTCCGGCGCAGATTAAAAAGGCATTGGTGACCACAGAACTTGTATATTTATATAATGAAGAATCAGCACGGAGCTGAATGTCGACGGGTAGAAATAACGGTTTATTGTGCGCTACATATAATAAGCGATATGGGTTATGAGGTGCAGCACTGATGTAGTACCTTGTACGTGTGCGTGTCTAAACGTACGCACATTAAGTTTCGAAGGTTAGGATGACACGCTGTACACGGCACCTGCGCTTCGTTCTGTTTCCAGCCAGTGGCCGCCGTACAGTGTTAGCGTGCTGCAACGACTGGACGGCACAAACATGTGCATTTATTTCTGGGCAACCGTTTTGTTTGCGTAAAACATTGAAAGGACTTCACCAATCAATGTGTAATAAGAAGTGTGCCTCCTAGGGGTGCAGGTGAGTGTGTCGGTGCTGAGATAACCGTCCATCACATTTGTAGTCTTTTCATTGCTGTCGCTCTTACTCCATCAAGAGCATGACTACAGGTTACAGAAGAAACCAGGGAGGCGATGCAGATACACGAAGCAGCAGTGGTATAGACAGAGGGGAATCAAGCACACCACTATTATTCCGGTTCCCCTAATCTACCATGTGCACCTCATTTGAGAGGTGTGACATCACTTCTTCTAAGAATCCTAAGAACGTCCCCATATCCGTATAGACTCCATCATAAATGCCTTAAAAACCTTCGTACACCGTACACACATCGGACAGACCATCGATTTTCACTTGACGACTTAGACCTTTCAGAGCAGATATATTCATTATCTGTATGATCTAGCTCAAGTTGCTGGGTGGCAGCCGCACGATCTCGTACAGTAGGATATTTACTGTACAGACCCGGCACAACAACCTAATAACAACACACAGGTTAGGATCTACATAGATAGATAGATGGATGATTTACTGCTGCAGTAATCGTGATATGTTTAAGCTTTCAAACTTCGTACCTGATCCCGCGGGTTCTTTGACAAGAGGTCAGAGCAAATGTCAATGCAATCGCTGTACTTTCGTCGACGCATCTTGCTCATAGCGTACCTGAGAGTGGGGAGAGATATGGCGGATATTACACGCCAAAAGGAATGCATAAAACAAGAATTGATGAGACGGACATTTTACCAGGTGCACGCAAACTCGTACTATTAATAAGTATAAAAAGTTCTTCTGTCAATGGGAACATGTATCACACCTCCACCTTGGAATACTTACTATGAATACAACAACTAAACGAAGTATGTACGTAGGATATGGGTAACGAGTACGTAAATAAAGTATACCTGGTAGTACTGCTGGTAGATACTGATCGTACGAACGTACGAATTACCTGTGGCTCTTCACTACGTACGTATTGTACGTCTAAAATACTACTACTGTACGTATTCGCATCGCATCGTATCGGACGTACGTATACGTTGAGCGATCTTATGCATACCTTGTGCCTACACATATACCACTTTGAAGATAAATGTAAGAACCGCTGTATATTACTATTAAACTGTCAATGCTTCTTATGTTTTCGTTCATAGCGGTATACGGTAGGCGGTATCATAGGGCGGTATCTTCTCACCACATCGGGTCCACCCCAGTAGGTACATCCTTCTCACCGAAGCTTTGCTCGCAAGGAGGCATTGATCGGTGCTCTACACAAGGCGTCTGGTTGTGTTGCCCTTGCCGAAGACTGCTCTCTCGTGCTCCCGTCCTCTCGTGTTCTGTCTTCTGTCTTCTGTCTCACGAAAATATTTCCGCACCTGAGAAATGATCGCGCCGCATCTTTGTTCCTGTTGGCGAACAGGCACAAAAACCGTGGAAAAAACATATTTTAATTTCGCCGCACTGCTGCGTCGTCTTCGAATAAGCGCTCGTGCAAGTACCGCACTCGTATATACTGCAACGCATGGCGTTAGGTAGCTGCTGCTGCTGCTCGCGCTCCCTCGTTCAGGGCCCAGCGACTTGATCGATCGCGCACCTCTCGCGCGAGCGAGCGATTTGCGCCATGGACCAAACAGCTTCAGGAGTAGTAGCAGGAGCAGTAGTGCCGAAGAAGAGCCGGAAGCGGCGGCGGAATCACCAACGGACATCAACAGGGACCATCAGCTCCGGCACTCCTACGACACTCCCTCGGGTCACCACGGCTCCCGCCAATCTCGGCCGCGCTCCGCCAAAGACCGCTTCCCCCGGTGCTCCTTGGATTGCCTCTTCTGGCAGGGGGGCAGCAGCAGCAGCAGGAGCAGCAGGAGCAACAGCAAGGTCGCCGGTGTCCCCGCCGTTCGCCAGCACCGCCGACCTGGATGCTCAGATATCGACGCTCGACCTGATAAACACGTACGGCTATGGACCTGTTCCTGGAACTCCTCTGCTGCGCGCCCAAAAGACTCCCCCCGCTCCTGGTCGCCCACGATGTCGCACGCGCGACGCACCAAAGAACGTCGCCGCAGCAGCCGTCGCGGATGGCACTGCAGCAGGGAGCGGCAGTGCATTTGGCTGTGGCACCGTCAGTGTTACGGATCGGAACCCTCCTACTGCTGCTGCACGAAATAGTACTATTAATACTACTGCTGACACGCGCGGCGGGGAGAGACCTTCACGACTTGCGCGGGGGCCGTGGATGGGGACTAAGGTACTGATATACGTACGTACGCGTACGTACGCACGACTACGAGTTATAGATGTCGCAGTGCATCGGAGGTGCAACAAAACTACGTACGTATATACGACGACTGCTGTAATTAATGTCTTGAATTTACTGTACTTCGGGGTGCCATAGTAATCAGGACCCGTCACGTACACAAACACCAATATATTCCAGTATTTGTACGAAGAGTATTTGGTCCTGATTACTATGTCCCCCCACCATGTTTATAGTTCGAATTACTGCTACTGCCTGTGCTGTGCCAAGTAGGAATTATCATCACGCTACTCTGTACTGCTGCTGTACGCTCAAGTCGTTAGTATACCATGTTCGTACGTACGAGTGCAGAGCTGTTTAGTAAACTCTCGTGCGAAAAAATGAGCGTTGTACGTAGCCGAGGGTTGCGTGCTGCGTGAACATCGAAGTTTATATACTCGTATACTCCCCTCGTGTACGCACTCGTGCATACCAGGTAGCTCGAGAGAACATAGCTGAAGCAGAAGAGCACGGTCTGCAATCGCAAAAAAAAACGTTACCTCCCGCTACACAACCAACGCATCACACGACAGTAGCTAATAAGAAAGGGGGAGACAGGCAGAACATACTGATCCACAGTCATCCTATTAGTACGAGTATAGCAGTCTGATGGTTTTACCGGTGTTCAACGGGTTACACGCCTTGTGCACGCCTTTTCGCCTGGCTTGGAAACTGAAGCTTGCTTCATGCCTCTGTATACGCTGCGGCAGGCGGAGATTGAGCGCGACACAACCGGCCTGGTAACGATCGAACGCGACGAATACAAGACGCTCAAGACCCGAAGGGATGCCGCAGCGAAGGGGCGCAGCCTTCTATCGCAATTAGTGAGTCTCCCTCTAATCTCGCAGGACTCTCAACCACGGCAAGAACTTTGTACGCACGTTGGGCGTCGACAGCACGTAGTGTAGTGTCTGCGGTAGCCCGGAGCAAACAATCGTACACGACTCCGGAGGGAAATGAATGCACTTGGCCGTTTGGGTTGTAAGGCTTAGATTGGGTAGGAAATTGGCTAGCCTTCTACCAGTAACCCAACGGACTAGTGCCCAAACAAACGGTGTCATCGGCAGGACATGGGTCGTTGGTCGTGAGTTCGAATATCACGTCCACCATTGAAACTTTTTTTTAAGAACAGTGAATTTCCTTATGTGGAATCTGGAAAAACACTTATGGATATATCCCAGACATTGGAACCGCCTGTTGGTCACACGCGTCGACCCGTATATCCGGTTCGTTCCAGGGAGTGTGGGGGGGTTATAAGGCTTAGATTGGGTAAAAAAAATGTTAACCTTTTACCAATAACCCAACGGACTAGTGCCTTAACATTGGAATGTAAATATGGTTACCAAGTCATCCTTACGTCCTTGCAGATTCGTCCAGATTGGTATAATATATCCGTATAAATGGCAACCTACACTGCCGGGTACCTGTGGGTCGTACGTAAGTTACGTGGAGTTTTTTCGGAGCCCTTTAAGATTGGCGTTTGGAGTCTGTTCGGATGATCGAATCCGTTTATAGCAATGAGGTCGTACGTATATGCGTTGGTGCAACTTCTACTGCTCCTGCTTGCTGCTGTCGTCGTGCGAACCGCCCTTGGTACATGCCGGTAATGGGTTTCTCTGCTCAGCAGACTACTGACCGTACGTATTACCAAAAGTGGGATTGTTTGTTGGCTCAGAATCATAAAAGAGAGACTACTGTACAGTACTACAACCGTGCCTACTGCGGTATTAGAGGAGTATTCGATTCAAATCAGACTGGACCATGTACGATATTTTGTCGGACGGCATAATAAATAAATCTTATTACATATCTTTAATTGCACCTTTCCATGCGACCGTTGAACGACCCGCCCCCCCCCCCCCCGTGTTACCGTTGAACACTCAACAGGATCGTGTTCTTAGCCGGCGGGACCTTAGCGCCGCCGCACAGATTCTTAAGTCAGCGCGGGACGGGTTCCGTGCTGCTGGTGACGCCGCGGGCACCTCCGAAGTGGACGCGGCTTTGCTCAAGGTCAAGGCCGACATCGTCATGCGCGCAATTGATGCCGCGCGTGAGGTGGGTAGTGGTGCCAGAACTGATTATCGTAAAAAACGCCGAGAGTGGATCGATAAATGGGCATTCCATTTTGGCGAGGGATATATTTGCAGCGCTGTTTGTTTGAGCAACGTAGCCAAACAGCCGCGAGACAGAGAGCGAGCATGGGTTGGTAGGCGAAAAAGAGACGAAGAAGAGACAATGCATGAAATGGCGTACGCTAATGAGAAGTTTGTTTTAGCCTGTTTTGTGACCACGGGCTGCGTAGATTTTAGGGAAATGAGCTACATACAGTAAGTAGTATGCGAACATCGTCGTCATCATCATCATCATCATCATCACCCATCACCCAGTATCATCATCATCATCATCATCATCATCATCATCACCATCACCATCTCCATCACCATCATCATCATCATCATCATCATCATCATCATCATCATCATCATCCTCATCATCATCGTCATCATCATCATGGTATATATGTTGTGTGATGTGCCTCTCGTGCGGTGTGCGCGCTCGATTTGCGTCCTCCGCATATCACGATGGACGTCGTTGTGAGCACTGCGGGTAAGCATGGCTTGCGATGAATACTCGTAGAAATGTACAGTAGTGCGGTAAGGCGCAATCCTTCTCTGTCGTTTATTGTTGGTACCCCCTGGTTGTGATCTTAGGCCCACCGTAGCCACGCAAGACGAGCCGAGGCACCAACATCCGTATACGTATGCTTGCGTTTCGATAACCTATCGCCACGCCCTGGTCGACTGTCCCTACGGAACACTCCTTTCATCCTTCGGGTCTCCACCCCCACGACAGATCAGAGACTACGACCTCCTGCAGCAACTGATGTTCGAGGCGCTTTACTACTTCTCTGTCCTGGCACGCCTCGGTCGGGTTCAGCGACACGACACCTTAAGGGCAAGGTGTGGACCTCGTGTGGCTCTTTTGTCATTCGCTTTCCGCGCTCAGGACACGGATCAGAACATGCCTACACACGGGTTTCCAAAGTGAAACGCAGTCCACTTCGACCCTGACATTGTCTCCTAGCACAAAGAATAATTGGACATTACTGTACAGTAGTTCCCCCATGATATGGTAACCATAGCCGAACAAGAAAATATTGTCCAAGTACGCTCAGCAGTGTATCAACTCTAGTATTAATTGTTAGTTCTGATTCAAAATGGTGACGATTCTGCAAGAAGTTTTTTTTTAAATAAGCCACTGATTACACTGTACTGTGCTTAATAACGATGGTGTGCTTCACGCAAGGATACGATCGGTACAACGATTTACGAAGTGAGCAAAGGCGAACCTCTTGAAATGAACTACATTGGTGGACCGGTTCATAGCCCAGGTGCATAAAAAATCCCAGCGGCGAAACCAAGGTTACCAAAGACCGACCTCCCTTTTTAGTGCCTGCAGGCAGCCAAAACATATACACTTATCACAGATTTTACCATATACACCTACCTGGTACCAGGTGCATACCAGGTAGCAAGTCTTGACCAATTTGCAACCCTCCCCTACACGATATTTCCTGGAAAAAAGAAGTCACCCCTGCGGGTATTGACCCTCCTCGCTCCGAGCAAACAAGTACCAACGTAGCCACCTTTGGAGGGGTGGGGGTACTCACGTCACGCATGGCCGTAGTCGTACGCCCATATAGACTGCGGGGGGTACTCATGTGTTGCTTTCCTTAGTCATTTGACCACGGATCACGTATGTATGTATCCCTTGCGAGGCAAAGCACCCTTCCTACTCCCGACAGAGAAGGAGGGGTGTACTTCATATTCATGCATGGCCGTACGTAGTCGTATGACCATACACCCCGGGGGGTATGCGTTCACCTGACATATAAATAATGCCTCGATGCTCTCGTTCTGCCCGTCCGTCCGTCCGTCACCACGTGCACGCTTGAAAGCGAACGCTTGGAGGCCGAGAGGAGGACGTACGAGAGCTTGCGCTACCCCCGACGGCGTTGCCGTGAGTTCGCCCTGGAGGATGGCCGGAAGTGTCGGGACGCGGCGGTGGCGTTGTCGAGAAAACGCATGTACGCGGAGGCGCGATCGCGCCTGGAGGACGCCCGGCGGTGCTTCGACTGGGCTGGCGGCGCGAGTCTTGACGTTCGGGAGCTGCAGCGCGTCGCGAGCGACCTTGAGGTGACGTATATATGTATGCAGGTAGGTAGATAAGTAGGTGGGTAAAGTAGGTAGGTAGGTAGGTAGGTAGGTAGGTATATATGCATGCCATGTATGGTGGAGGTAGCACATAAAGGTTATGAGCCTCGTTCCTCGCTTGTAGCATGCATCTACGTATACCCCACCCAATACTTGACTTTTAAGAAACAAACATTGTAGATGCCGCGATTAACCCTTTTCGGGCGTCAGGGGCTAAGAGAACACACGATACAAAGTGACCATTGCAGCAAGGCCACTGCTTTTGTTGGGGAGTGACGTCATACAAAGTTGGTGTCCGAGTTACAATGGTTGCAATGCAAGGAGTCAGTCGTACGGCACGGGCGCAATATATTCCTACCTACCTGTACTGCTGGGCGCCCCCGCTGCTCGTTGACGTCGTGGTTTTGGTCGCTATCCCTTGTATACATTATACCTGGTATACATTATATACATTATATACATTACATACCTTATATACCTTAACCCTTATAAGACTGGAGTCCCGTTTTGGGCAAAAATTACTTAGAATTAGAGTGGTTTGTCCCCGAAATGGCACTGCAGTCCTAAAAGGGTCCGTCCCAGAGGGCTTAACACGATGAGCAATCCCATGACCCACGTAGGTATACATCGAAATATATAAACCTATCTATTCTTTCACGATTAGAGGTCCGTAGTAACTCGATGCTCTTTGTCCGTACAGACCAACTGATACACAGCTCTTTGCAAACAGACCTTTCGTTTCGCAACCAGCCCTTCAAACAGGCCAACTGGGCTCTTCGCAAACAGCAACTGACGTAACAGCCAAACTGACGTATTGTACTGACGTATTATGCAAACAGCCCAACTGACATCTACCCGCGGGAGGGGAGGGGTTCCCAGCGTATTCGGAGGGCTTTGCGGCCCGGGTCCAAATATATATATAATATATATATATATATTTAAAACATCGAATGGGATTTGAACGATAAATGGGTGCCTCGTTACTCAGTTGAGGAGTATACTACAGTAATAGTCAGTAATAGTCAGTAATAGTCGGTAATAGTCAGTAATAGTCGGTAATAGTCAGTAATAGTCGTTAATAGTCTGTAATAGTCAGTATTAGTCAGTAATAGTCAGTAGTGGTCAGTAATAGTCAGTAGTAGTCAGTAATAGTCAGTAATAGTCAGTAATAGTCAGTAATAGTCAGTAATAGTCAGTAATAGTCGGTAATAGTCGGTAATAGTCAGTAATAGTCAGTTATAGCCAGTCAGAAAAACTTCGCGAAAAAAGGTGCTACCGCTATCGTAGCTCGCGTGTATAGGTTTCCCGTAAACGGAGTAACGGTCTCCGGAGATGTAGTTTCGGGAAAGCGCGGTTTATTTGTACAAGAGAATTAGGCTTGTTTTATCGGGGATTGGGGTCAGATTGTGTGGCCTGGAAATACGAGAACACGCGTTCACTCTCGGACCAGAACCCACGGATAGGCTAAGCAAGCCCACGCCGAGAGCGAGGTTCTTGCTGAAAACGTGAACAGATTAAGGTAGTTGCTGGATTGGTCGACCAAGCCAGAAGTCTTGTCAGTAATAGTCAGTAGTGGTCAGTAATAGTCAATAGTAATCAGTAATAGTCAGTAATAGTCAGTAATAGTCAATAATAGTCAGTAATAGTCAGTAATAGTCGGTAATAGTCGGTAATAGTCAGTAATAGTCAGTAATAGCCAGTCAGAAATAGCTTCGCGAAAAAAAGTCCTACCGCTATGGTAGCTGGCGTCAGTTAGTTACCCTTTACTATTAATAGTTACCCTTCACACCTTGTAGAACATCGCCGTAGTACACGAAATTTCGCAAGACGAGAGAAAAATATGCTCGAGACATACCCCCGTTATTTTTTTCTAGTTTCAAGTGTCGGCTACATTGTCCGCAAGACTTTCTGTCAGTGAAAAGACAAGCTTTCGTGTGTACGCGGAGGGTGTATGCCAAACGTCCCTGTCGTACCTTATCAATCCCGTATATTTTTAACGCTTTTTTTTCGTACCCACCTGGAAGACCCTGCTAAAACCAAAAACCTCAACAACCACAGGTGCGGGAGAATGCGAGTTGTGGGGACCGACTAGTCGAGAGCGTCGCGAATAAGCTGCAGTTCCTGACTTCGAAGGACTACCAGGGGTTGTTCTCGGAGCTTGCCGAAGCGGCAACTGCGTACGAGGTTGCGCACGATCGAGAGGGGTCTCAGGTACGGCATACCGGTTGCTGTTATCGTCGTCGTTGTTGTTGTTGTTGTTGTTGTTGTTGTTGTTGTTGTTGTTGTTGTTGGTGGTGGTGGTGTTTTCGCATTAACTAGTTGCCAAAATAGCGCCCGTGGGCTCACAGAACAGGCATGCAGGCAGGAAGGCAGACAGACTCCAATAACTCTGGAGTGGAAGAACACCTCCGAAAAACGAAACAAAACAAAAACCGTACCAGGTACACAAAAGTAACCGAAGCACATCGTACACCTCAGACAAGACAACAAGAAAGGGTGATATCAGAGGGGCATGTTTCATCCAGAACGCCTGGGATGAGCCACTACCACAGAAGTACCACCCTGGGCGGGAATATAAGGACCATTTGTACATCAATATGAATACCAAGCGGTCCTTATATTCACGCCCAGAGTGGTATGTTTTTTTTCTTCTCGCCAGGTAGGAAGAAGAATCACGGAGCATGGACCCTGGGGGGGTGTGGGGAGGGGGGAGGAGGGGGGCATAACTCATTTGTTGATTGCCTTAGTCAGTTATTTGACCATTTGGGGGGGGGGGGGGGGGGGGGGGGCGGGTATCTTCTGGATGTTTCTGGGTGTGGATGTGGTTCGTTGGGGATACATTCAAAAACGAAGAACCGTTTCAGAACACAAAACAACAACAACAACAGCAACAGCAACAACAACAAGCACACCATTACCATTGCTAGAGGGCCGCCTTCCTCCTACACTTGCATCACACTAAAAATACTCGCTGTTTTACAAGCAAAGGCACGACACCAAGCTTAAAAGCTTCCACCTCGTGGTTGTGTACACTACCACGCTGCTGAGCTCCGACCGAGTGTTTGTTTGTGTACCAACCTGCTCCTGCTCCTGCTCCTGCTGCTGCGTCCCCCCCCCTCCCCCCGTCTAAGTAAAGGTGGTGCGCCTGGTGACGGCAGGGTTGAACGCGGTACACCTTGCGGAGAAATTGTGGCTGGAGCTTATCCACGCGCTGAAGGAGCGGCGGTACTCCTCCGCGGTGCGCCACCTGCGAGATGCGAAGCGCCGCATCGCCGAAGCGAAGAGAAGGTGAGCAACAGCAATCTAGGGAAAAAACAACGCCATAACTAAGCCGGTAGTTTCTCACGTGTAGCGCTCAACCGGTCCGCGAAATGAAAAATGCAGCCCACACGTACGTACGTACCACACGGCGGGGATGAGTCGTTTCGAGCCCCCAACTTTTTTTTTGCGTTCCTACTTTTACCGCAGCCAACGCAACCCTTACATGGTCACCCTTCGGGTCGTTTCCCCGTGTGTATTTTTTTGTTTCGTTTCGTTGTTGTCGTTGCGCAGCCTTCATTTTGTGAGCCCGTCGCTGACACGCGCAGCGAAGATCCTGTCGCCCGCCGGTGCCCTGAGCCCTCTGGACATTGTCTCCGAGCTGGCGGCTCTGGATGGCTTGCGAGATCACACGAAATCCATCCGAGCACTCAATCAGGCGAGAGAGAGAGAGAGAGACAGACAGACAGAGAGAGAGGTAAACTGTGAGCTCGGGGAGGGTCGTGTTTTCATGTTGTTTTGCTACGACAGGACTGCCGTTTTATCTGTTGGGCTGGGGGAGGGACGGAGGGAGGGAGGGAGGGAGGGAGGGAGGGAGGGAGAGAGTGATGGACGGAGGGGGGTGTACTCATGTCGTGCATGGCCGTAATCGTATGGCCATTGACCCTCGCATCCCTACTATGCCGGGACGGGGCGCGTTGGGTTTTCACCGACCAGGCAGACATTGCTTGCACCAAGCGCAAAGCGCCGTGAGGTGTTGGGCGAGTCGCATGAAGGGTAAGCCGCATCCTACCAAGAAGCGCTTGTGAGGCAACCTTGCATATGGACGACAGCCTCCAATGAATTGATTCGATTCATGGTATGGCCACTTCCAGAGAGAGCAATGGGTATACTATGTGTCTGCCTCGGAGGGAGGGAGGGAGGGAGGGAGGGAGGGAGAGGGGGAGAGGGGGGAAGGGGAGGGCTCACAATGTTGCGCGTCCTCGTTCGTTATTACTTCCAGTGCCAGCCGTTGTTGTTTAACCTGAAGCCGTTGCTATGACGCCGTGTGCCGTAGTGGAGAATTTCGTTCACTTTCTCGCCATCATCTTTGCCGTATTTTTAGCTGAAGAGTGGAAAAGAGTGGCAGAACGAAAGTCACGTTTGGCCGACGAAACAGCGTCAGAAGGGGAGACACTTACTACTTCGATTGAGTGGAAAGGTGGCGTATATACTCGCGTTGAATAAAGCCGATCGTTGTAAATCCTCCCCCCCCTTCGATCCCTGAAGAGTGCGACGCAACAATTCCCCAACGGAACTCGAAGGCAAAACGAGCTACTAAACAATTATAGCATTGTCACTATTTGTGCCCCCCCCCCCATGTCAAATTTGCTTGGTCAGTGAACACCTGCTGTGCTCCGTCCTCGACATTGTGGGGATGCGAGGATCTACGGCCATACGACGACGGCCATGCATGACATGAGTACCCCCCCC
>MEHQ01001720.1:146467-195052 GCA_008828725.1 Saccharina japonica
CCCCCTCCACCCCCCGCCTCCCCCCGATGGGAAACCCCAGGGCATGTTGGACAAAGCGCAGGAGCTAAACACGAGCGCTAGGGAGGTTTTCGAGTACATCGCGCGCTGCAAAAAATGCGGTACTAGCAGTGGCATCGGTGGCGTCAGTGGCGTCAGTGGCGGGGCCAAGACCGGCTCGGCTAGCGGCACCAAGCGTGGCGACGCCAGCAATGCGGTGGATAGGTCTGCAGCGGCGAGGCCGGAAAGTCGAAGTGGCATCACTCTCCGAAATAAATCCGGCACGGCCCCGAAAAAGGTAAAAGTAAAAACATTTCGTGCGCCCATTAATAGACACACGGGGACTACTTGCTACTGTTCCAGTGCCCAGTGACAATTCTAAAACAAACTATTAACAAAAAAAAACATAACAAAATAATGACGATGCTTGAAAGCAGACAGATGCTGATCGCACAGCCTGTACAAGAAGACCAGCGTACGTACAAATCATGTGTGATGGCTTGGTTTCGCTGTTTTGCTTTATAGGGTATATCTACGTCATGGTTGGCTCCAATCCCCTCATCTCTCTCTCTCTCTCCCTCTCTCTCTCTCTCTCTCCCTCTCTGGCAGAAATGACCACAGCGTGGAACTCTATTGACGCCCCCCCGTGCCCCGCCCGCCATACGAGAGAATCGCCCGCAAAAGTAGAAGTTTAGCAGGGACTTTTACTTTTCACTGTGGCTCGTTGCTCGACGCGAGACCAACGTTCCTGTGCTGACACCTGCGCCACAAGGAAGGCTATTACGGGCGAACCTTGAGAGTAAATCAGAACGCCCATATACCCACGATGAACCTAAACATCAGGCATTCCTCTATGTTTACACAGTCCATTTGGCTCAGGGTACTATTGCGGGAGACCATAGTAAAAAATAGGTACGTAGGCGTTATTTTAGGTGTTTGCGTGTACCGTAGGCCCTATTCACTATGGTCCCCCGTAACATACCCCCCCCCCCTCTCTCGCTCTATAAAAATATTCTATATTTATAGGTTGGGTTGGCGTCGGTTGGCAACGACGCTGTAAAACACGCCACTCGCTGCATGAGCTAGACAACCAGGGTGCCGTTTTTTTTTTGTTTTTTTTGGCGGTCACCAAAAGTGGCGGTCGAGTAGATCATTTGTGCGGGGTGGAGAACCTTTGCTCCGCACAAGGGGAATGGTCGTATCACGTAGTGTTAATATGGTAAGGCATCCGCGAGGCAGTTACATAGTAAAACCCATTGCTGTCTCCGGAAGTGGCCACACCAGAAATTAAATTAACTCATTGAAGCTGTCGTCCATANACGCTTCAGTGTTAATATCGGTAGCATCCCGCCGAGGGCAGCTTTACATAGTAAACCCATTGCTCGTCTCCGAGAAGTGGCCACACCAGAAATTAAATTAACTCATTTGAAGCTGTCGTCCATATGCAAGTCCGCCTCAGAGTGCGGGTTTCTTAGGCAGGATGCAGCTCACCCTCCATGCGACTCGCCAAATTACCTGCAGCGGCGTTTCGCGCCGTTGGTGCAAGGCAATGTCTGCCTGGTTGGCTGAAAACCGCAACGCGCTCGCGTACCCGCATTCGTAGGGATGCGAGGTCTATGGTCATATCGAATACGCGGCCGTGCCAACATGAGTACACCAACCCCCCCCCCGCCCTCGTGCATATACAAGCAAACGACAACAATTGTGCTTAACTTACAAGTACGTCCTTGCCTACGCTACAGCCTCGGGATTTCTGGTTCCCGGTCCATGCCTTTTTTGTTTTCGACGACGCATCATATAACTATATATATATATATATATACGTCTACTTTTTCTTTCTGCCGAGCAGGCCTCGGCGCGATCGATGGGCAGCCGCCACCACGCACCACCACCACCACCACCACAGGCGTCACGCAAGCTACCACTCAAGCCACCACGCAGGCCATCGCAGAGAGTCATCGAACGACCTTGTTCGCGCCGTCTGACACGCAGCTGGCCGAGGGCGAAGCGCTGCTCCTCAAGATCCGCCGCTCGACCACAACTCGCACCGACGCCGATGGTTGTGTGGTCCCGCGAAAGTCGCAGGGTGACTTGGGCCCGGCCGTGCGTCACGCGCGTTGCAGGTGAGGGCGCGGGGGCGCTCAAAACGTCATCCTTGGTCGGTCGTCGAGAGATAGGGGAGGAGAGAGCAGGGAGAGAGGAGAGAAAGAGAGCCGCGGACGGAGGGAGAGAGAGAGGGGACGAGCCAGAGCAGAGAGAAGCAAGAACGCGGCCCACTGTAGGGCTTAGTAGTCGTCTCGACGCAGGGGATAAGGGTCACTTTGCGTGGCTGAAACGTTTTCTTGTAATATTGTGCGTACCGCGTACGTGATAGCAGCCGTGTTGTTTCGTTTTTGAGACACTTCGTACGCTTCGTGCGTGGTCAGGATGGGTTTCGACTCCGCGGACAAGACAAGTTGAGCGAAATGAATAGTTGATAAATGCAACGCAAACACGCAGAAACACTTTTCCGCCCGACTAACTTTAAGTCTCCCATGGCTTACAAAAGCACGTACACGATGCGGCGGCGGCGGTGGTGGGGGGCGGGGGTTATCTACGTCACATGCCGCAACTTACTCGAACTCATATCAACAAACTCACACCCCCCCCGTAAAAAACAGGCATACTGTAGCGTTCTCTATGCAAGAATGCGAATTGTTCTAGATTGCGCAAAACGCCTTTTTTGTTTTACAAAATCCCTGGATTACGCAAAAGCATATACGTATTGCATGTCTTAGCAACATCGCAGTGCTTTTAACAGCATGCCCTGCATGTCCCCAACACCAAAACATTGTTTTAAAGCAACCGCTTGTATGCCCTATGGCCCAAATGGTGTCCTCCCAACGAGCGGTTTTGAGTAGGATGGCAGCTCACCCTTTCAAGGCGGACTCGCCAACACCATCACTATGGGCGCTTCGCAAAGCTTGGTGGCTACGCAATGTCTGCTGGTCGTGAAAAATTCGACATGCTCCGTCCCGCAGGCGATATCGAGGCCTCTATCCACATGGCATAGACTACGGCCATGCATGAATAATGAAGTACCCCCGCTGACCCCTCTCCCCCCCCCTACCGCCGCCCCCCTCGCCCCCCCCTCACCTCCCCTTCCCTCCCCTCCCCTTCAACCATGCCAAAAGGACCTTCTCGATGACATTTCCGAGACGGAAGACATCATCACCCGCAACAAGGCGCTCGAGCGCGGAGACAAGCTCATGTCGCTCTTCTGGGAAACGATGACGAAGGCAAAAACGGAGGCCGACACTACGCCCACCACCACCATTACTACTACTACTATCGCCCCCCCCTCGTCCTCCTTCTCCTCCTCCTCCTCCTCCTCCCCCTCCCCCTCCCCCGCCCCCTCCTCCTCTTCGCTGACAAAAGTCGCCAAACCACCTAGCAACGACACCGATGGTATTGCAACGACTACAACAACCGGCGTTGACTCGTCGTGGGATATTAAGGGCGCTGCTGCTGCTGCTGCTGCTACCACCGCCGCCACAACTGATGACGATGCTGCTGATGTTGTTGATGATGATGATGATGATGATGATGATGGCACACACGTTAAGGCGAAGGGTGTGATGATCTTGGCAGCGAGAGCCGACGGCAGCAGCGAGGGGGCGGGGGTAGCGCCGGAACTCGGTGGGACTCTGAGCCCGGAGACCGCGGCGAGATGCCTCGAGCTCCTGGCCGAGGCGAGGGAGGCGTACGAGGGTCAAGGCTTCGCTCAGCAAGCAGACGGCGCGGCCAGGTTCGGTCGGTGTGATTGGGGGGGGGGGGGGTGGGGGAGGCTACGGCATATATATGGTGATACTGATACGAAAAACGGAATTTGATGCGAGTCGACGAGGGAAGAAAGTGCTTAAGCCTTCTCGCGATAAAAAAATGCAAGGCACGTACCGTAGGAGAAGAGCCTAGTTAGTGACCGCGGATCTGAGTTACGCCGAAGGAGGGAGAGAGAAGGCGAGAGAAACAGAAGGGCGAAGATAATAAAGGGGATGAGGAAACAAAAAAACGATCCGAAAAACAGCTCAAAAAAAGAGGGAAATAATGCGTACGTTTTCGCCGGTTTTTTTTTTTTTTCACCTTTGTTTCTAGACCCATCGCCAACAGAAGGGGAGACTAGATGGTTCGTGTCCATTTGTTCCGTCCTTCTTTTGAGAGAGACGATTATTTAATGAATTCACACTACTTGAAGACCTTCCGTTAATTTTCACATTCGAGAGAGACGATCTGTGTTATATATTTACATGTCGCCATCTTAACGGAAGGCCTCTTCAGGGTGGTTGTTCACGACACGTGCATACGTCGAAAATAAATAAAATTAGCTTTTTTGCCATTGAATGGCAAGTTTTAGGCAAGTATATGTTGTTTTTGTAAAAAAAATCCATGTTTGTTTCATAAAAAACAAAGTGTAGGGGTTGTTCCTTAACTCTTCGTTGGCGAGTTTTGTGCAAAAATGTTTGTTTGCCGTTTCATTTGGACAAGTATTTTAGGGCAAGACTTGAAAAAAAAGCAAGCAATACGTACAAACTTTCCGCCAAGTTGGCAACTTTGGTTTTGTCCCCTTTTGTACGCAATACCTACAGTTTTCAGTATCGTTCATAACGGCCCCTTAAACTTACATACAAATAGGTATGTACAGGCAAAAAAAAAAACAAGACTCTGTCTGCCTTGCCGTGCTCCTCTCTCTCTCTCTCTCTCTACCCCGCTGGAAAATAAAATAAAATCGACCCATTTTGCCAGATTAAGGGCAGGGATCATGGCCGAGCGCTGCTTGGCGAAAGCGCCAACGCTAGCGCGAAAGCCAACCACCACCACCACTACCACCACCACCACCACCACCACCACCACCGTCACGACTGAGGATGCTGGGATAGCGGCCTCGACCCCTGCAGCAGCAGCAGTCCAGGAAACGAGGATCGCCGCCGATTTTTTATGGTTGCCATGGGGACACGGCGGCGGCGGCGGCGACGGCGGCGGCGACGGGGCATCCTTCACGGTCGGTGATTTCGAGGCGGCGCGAGCCGCGGCGCGAGAGGCCGAGGATAACTACACGCTAGCGGGAAACCCGGAGGGTGCGCTGAGGGCGAGGAGGACGGGGCTGTCGCTGAGAGGAGATGAAGCTCTGGTCGCCGTGGCTCCGCTTTTAGACCAAAGGTAGGTAGGTCCAGGTAGGTAGGTAGGTAGGTAGGTGTGTGTGTGTTCTTCACGTTATACCTTCCTTTCTACCCGTCGACATCCAGCACACCCAGTGTCCGTGCCGATTCTTCATCCTAAAAAGGTATATACCAGTTCTGTGGTCACAAAACTACGACACAGAGATACTACGCTGCAGTGCAGTAAGCAGAGCAGACAATGCAATGCCATACGAAGTATACGACAGGCAAGACCTACCCTGCTAGCAATCCAAGTGTAGGTAGGTAGGTAGGTAGGTAGGTAGGTGAAACAGGTAATGGGTACGTAGGTTAGTTGGGTGCCGTGTCATGTTTGTGATGCCGAACTTCTTTTCCCGTTGTCACACAACGAATTGCTTCAGGTAGCAGGGGTCGGTTGGGCGAGGGAACGTTTCGGTGGGTTTATGAGTGTTATCCGTTCGTTTTGATGCCGCTCTCCACCACCGAAAAAAGCTGATACACGCATTGGCGTAGGTACGAAGTAGGCGGTGGGGGATACATGCCGAGAGGAGGACGAGGTACACGTACAATGGACGTGCACATGCCATGCGCATCACACCTACCTGCGAGATTGAAAACAAGAAATACACGATGGACAATGTAGAACAGGGTTGCAGAACAAAGTCGGCCAGAAAAGAGAAACGTAAATACTTAGGTCTGGTGGATAGTAACCCACTTCTTGTGTTAAGGCTTAGTTTGGGTAGGTATCATTTTTCGTCCTGCCGACGACGCCATTCGTTAAGATATTATGTAGTCTGTTGGGCTACTGGTAAAAAGGTTGACCAATCGCCTACCCAAACTAAGCCTCATAAACGACACACTGGTAGCGAGAACACAATGATGGCTATCCTAGAAGATACGTAGATGGTGACCACATGCGGAAAAAAAAAGAGGAAGAGGATATTACTACTGTAGCAACAAAATTTTACCGTGCGCACCTGCACCGTCTTTGCCTTTCGTTTCTGGTGCACCTAACATTTTTTTTGCGAAAAACGAATTAAACAAAAACGTGTTGTGTTGTGTTGTATTCCAGAGCCTACGATGCGGTTCTTGAAGGGCTGGAGCGAGCTCGGCGTCTTTACACCGACGCTGGGCCGGAAGGCTCGGAGGGGTTGCAACGCACGAGGGACCCCACAGGCCTGGTGAAGGAGGCGGCCATGCGCGACGGGCAACGGCTGAAGAGCGAGGCCGTGTGTGCGCTCAGGTAAAAGCAAAAAAGAAGGGGACAGCGGGGGGGGGGGGCGAACCTAAGATTGAATACTAGAATTAATTTAGCAAAAAAAAAACAAACAACAAAGGCTGTGATCGCTCCGAGGATTTCGCCGAAAGCTCCATCTTGCTAGCTGAGTGTAATACTTCGATCGCGGTAAATAGAATATGGAAGTGCAGCGCTTTACGTGACGACGGTAGGAAAGGACAGGCGGGGGGATGGGGGGGGGGAGGTGTACTTCATGTCGCTGCACGCGCCGTAGTGCTAGGCCATAGGGGGGGGGGGGGGGGGGGGGTCTAGCCTTTCCTTCAGCTCAATAAAAAAGTGTCCGCATTTCCAAGGTGTGCTAAGCTTGTGGTCCTCGTCTGGTTTCGCCATCCCACCTGATACTTGAGCTTTTCGCCATCGTAAAAATACCACGAACGATGATGTTCTCGATAAGAAGAAGAAACAGCAACAACAAAAAACAACAAAAACGCACCTGATTCCCTAGCATTTTTTGCCAACGAAAACAAACACCACAAGCAACGATACTACGTATGTATGTCTTCGGGGGGGGAGAGAAAAAAAACACACAAAAAACAAACAAAAACCACTGCTCTCTCTCTCTCTCTCTCTCTCTCTCTCTCTCTCTCTCTCTCTCTCTCTCTCTCCCTCCCTCTCTTTTTACTCGCGGAAAAAAACCCCATCAGAGATGGAAGGATCGAGGTTTCGACGAAGCTGTGCGAGCAGGCGCAGGAGTGCTTCCTGTTCGCTGACCGGGAGGGCCTGGCTGGCGCCACGGGCGATGTCAAGGCTACGGTAAGATAGATGCCCACGAAAAAAATTGTACACGCGCCGTGCCATTTCGAGTGTGAGAAAAAAAAGGAGATGATAATCAACCATTTTGAGCAATGCTTTCTAGGGGTGGTGCCTTATTATTTTTTTGAGCAATGCTCTTACCGGGGTGGTGCCTTATTATTTTTTCACACTGCCCTCTAGGGACGGTGCCTTACTATTTTTTTTAGCACTGCCATATAGGGGTGGTGCCTTAGTATTTTTTCTCACTGCCTTGTAGGGGTGGTGCCTTAGTATTTTTTCTCACTGCCTTGTAGGGGTGGTGCCTTATTGGGGTGGTGCCTCATCATTTTTTCACACTGCCTTCTAGGGGTGGTGCCTTATTATTGTTTTGGCAATGCCTTCTAGGGGTGGTGCCTTACTATTTTCTGAGCACCTCACATGAGGAACTCTCAATACGATTAGTAAGGGCCCGTTTTAACGAAGAAAAAAAAATCAATTTGGAAAAAAAAAATCAAATCCGCTTTTCATTGGTCAGAACCCGCACCACCACCCAAGATTATACCCGAAGATCCTAATCTTTGGTGCTGGTGCGTGTGTTGACCAATGAAAAGCGAATTTGAATTTTATTTTTTCCAAATTGAATTTATTTTTTCTTCCTTAAAACGGGCCCTAAGGTCACCCTAAAACGCGACGATTTCGAAACGTTTAGTCCTCGTACTTAGGGCCCGTTTTATATTTTCAACACATAATAAATTTGGGTGAAGCCCAACGCATACATGTATGTGTAAATCCTGAAGGGATAGACTAGAGGATCAAGATTGTTTTCGTTTTTCAGGACACAAATACGTATATATGGATGTACTTGTATACTATATACGAAGTATATAAATTGGGCACGGGAGGGTGAAACAAATGGATGGATGTCTCCAGTTTTAGTGCGAGATTAATTAATTAGTTATACTTCGTAAATTCAAGACATTTACCTATTTAATTTCCACCTGATATACGAAGTATAGTACTAATTAATGTACAGACAGCGGTCAGTCACAGTGTGAATTATTAACTCAGAGAGCGCGCAGGGGGGGGGGATTCAGTTCAACAAACTGTTCAAAACAAAAAGCACGTGGCCGTTTTTTTGTTGGGGGTGTCCTCATGTCGTACATATGGCCGTAGTCGTATGACCATACGAGACCCTCGCATCCCTACAATGCCGGGACGGAGCACGTTGGATTTCCACGAACCAGGCAGACATTGCTTGCACCAATTGTTTTGTTTTTTTTCGGGGCGGGGGGGGGAGGCAGATTCACATGGTCAAGCGGCTCGCCTCCGGGGACGCCGTTGTGTTGGAGGCCGAAGCGGCGGCTCTTGAGGACGCGGCGAGCGACAGGGCGGTCGAGCTTCTTCGAAAAGCGAAGTCCTTCTATCACGACGCCCAGGTACATATGATACATACAGGCGACAAACAGACAGAGGGGGAAGGAAGGGGGGGGAAGATGTGTATGAGAGACAGGGTAAAAAGGTTGACCAATCGCCTACCCAAACTAAGCCTCATAAACGACACACTGGTAGCGAGAACACAATGATGGCTATCCTAGAAGATACGTAGATCGCCTACTATGTAAAAAGGGGGGCGATACTAAATTAGATCAAGAACAAACAACAACAACAACAACAACAACAACAACAACAACAACAACAACAACAACAACAACAACAACAACAACAAAGATAAGACACACAATGAAATATTGTACCAAGGATGATAAATGGGATGAAGATAAAACAAAACGAGAGAGAGGGCGAAAACAGACGATGAGGATGGTACAGCACAGGGAGGGGAGGGGAGGGGAGGGGGCGTACTCATTTGTTGCTTGTCTTAGTCATTTGGCCATTGACCACGCATCCCTTTCGAGACGGAGCAGGGGGGGGGTGAAAGGAAGGAGGGGAGAGGGACCGTGGTAAGGGAAATGATTTGGGGGGGGGAAGGGGCGGCGCCACAAAACGAAGACACCATTTGATGTTCACGAAACACATTTACGAGTATATGTGTGTATGAATATCTGCCCACGCACTCCAAAGAAAAAGTCCCTTGAGCGGGTTGGGGGCGTTTTCTTTGTGTCGGCACCCGAGGGGGCAATTCCACCATAATGGTTCATTCATTGTTACTGTACGTATATACGTATATTAACTCATATGCTATTACAAAGTGCGGGGATTTGTCATAAAAAAAACACGCAAACATAGATCGAAAAATATAGTGTCCCCCTGTGTTTACACGCTATACTTTGGTTTTGTTTACTATCTACGATGTATATACGTTTCCCCGCAACAATAGTAGTGGCTGGTGAAGAGTATGGCTTGGTCAAGGGAGAGCCCGGGACACGTCGCACCAAGGCTTTAATTGTATTTTGGTTTTTTGGTTTTAAGCCCTTCTCTGGACTCACTCCCTGGAAAGGACACGTAGTGCACATACATTGTGACGCTACGTAGTTGATCAGGTGTCTTCTTCCCCGCACGCACGTCACTGGCAGAAACAAATAATCATAATAATAATAATAATAATAATCTAAAGGAACCGTGTCGCCCACATAAACAAGAACCACAACCAACCCTATACCCTGCTGGCGCTCACCGTTCGCGGCGCCCCTTCCGCCCTCGCCTGGGTGTATTGAGCGTATAGCGGCAGTCGCTGGTGGTGTTGTTGGTTGGTTGCTTGCTTCGAAAGAGCCCCCCCTATTTACCTAATTTGATTGAAACTGCACCCACGTATGATACGTACTCGTACATACATCGCGCAAGACGCGGTACGTATATAAAAGGACGCATGCTACGATAGAGGTGCACCATGTTTTTTTCCGAGAGCTCCTCACTTGTAGAGCTCCATCCATACCTCACCGAAAAAACGGTTTTCGGAGGGGAAAAAAAAAACGTGATGCCCGACGAACAAATCTCATGACCCACCACTCTGGGCGTGAATATAAGGACCACTTGGTATTCATATTGATGTACAAATGGTACTTATATTCCCGCCCAGAGTGGTAAGTATGTCCGAGAACATATTTTCAACACAAACGTAAAATATGTTAAGGAGGCCTAAACGTTTCAGCAGCCGAAATGTGCTCGTACCTCTATCGCACGCGTATTGCCTCAGAAGGCACACCTACCTACTGCTGTGGGAGGGTGTTGTTTGCATCCCCGCGACTCTTGCCCCCCCCCTGCCCTGTCGAACTCCGTGGTCAGATGACTAAAAGGCATTAAGGCAGCCCTACGAAGGTACCCCCCGCCGCGCCCCCCAGTCCCCCATGCATGAGCGACTACGCTGCGGGCACAGACATGTAGTATCCGGCAGTGGCTGCTGCCCCCCCCCGCCCCCCTCCCTCGCCCCCGCCTGCCTTGACTGTTGCTTGTGTTTAGTTGTTGTTGGTGTGAGTTGAATACAATCCACGGCAAACAAACAAACAAACAAACAAACAAACAAACAAACAAACAAACAAACAAACAAACAAACAAACAAACAAACAAACAAACAAACAAACAAACAAACAAACAAACAAACAAACAAACAAACAAACAAACAAACAAACAAACAAACAAACAAACAAACCACAACAAAAACAAACAAACAAACAAACAAACAAACAAACAAACAAACAAACAAACAAACAAACAAACGGACATTTTTCTTCCTTTTGTTTTTGCAGTTATCTTACGAAGGCTTGGTGGATCAAGTGACGAGCCTGCTGGAAGAGCGCCCCGACGACGCCGGGGAGGTGCGGAAAGCGATGGAGCTGCAGGACAACATCAACGGCATTTACGACAGGCAAGAGAGAGAGAAGACACGGACTGTGACTGTGACTTGTGAAGATTGCGTGTACAGTTGGTTATACGTATATACGCGTTCTACGATACTCGTAGCACTCTGTCCCGAAATATAAACACCGTTTTCATTTAATATAAATGTACAAAATGTGCTTATATTTCGGGACAGAGTGGTATAGATACTAGGGGTAATGTACGTGTCGTACGTACGTAACACCTGCTTTTATATTTTTGTTTTGCCTTACGAGGCAAATACTAATATATATATACATATATATATACTCGTATACATAAACATATATATACATATATGTTTTTTCGTGACCAACTGAAGAAACCAACTATCCTAACTCCCCCAAGAAGGCATGCCTTTTTGTTTCATCTAGTTTTTCGTTGCAGAAAAACCCATCGGGTTAATAAGGAAGGACTCATCGTACGGTAGAGCTTGCACCTTTTTTTTTTTTGTTTTTTTTCCTTCTTAGGCAATAGTTTAATGCTTTTCAGACCGGTCAAGCTCTCCTAAAAAAGTGAGCACGTAGCTATACCGGGCATTACTAGTAGTATGATAGTATTCCTGGTGGTGTGTTTGTTCTACTACGGATAGCGCCCGAAAATGTTGGTGGTCAGGATGCGCAAGAAACAAATCTTCGAAATCGTGTTTCCGGTGAGAAAAGGAGCTCCTAACCAAATATTGAGGGAGCTCAGAAAATAAGCCACACCCCCTACAGCAGTGGTATTGCTCTGAAAGTGTTAGATGTTTCTTATACCCCCCCCAAATGTTTTTTTGGGGGGGGAGACACAGAGGGCTCTTTCTGGGAGTGTTTCTGACAGAGCTCTCGAACGGTCAAACGCGCACCGCCTGTTTCCTGATACGGTTCGACGTCGGTATACACCGGGAATATGAAGCTATTAAAAGACTTGCCGCGGCGGTTGAATTCATTCGCGGTCATTCGAATTCATCCAACGCATTTATTCGTTCGCCCGGGAGAGAGCCGGTAACCAACCCCAGGTCCTTGCAATTGCGTCCAGTGCCTTGGTTTAACATGAAACGCCTGCGCACCGAAACTCCATCTCCACCACGATTTTTTTGTCAACCGTGGCGCAGCCGACGAGATGGACAGCGAGCTGTGAAGGTGGAATCACGTCTAGACTGCCTCGCAGCGGATGCCTCGCTGGAAAACCTTGCTCAGGTAACTTTTTTTTACCTAAAATACGTTTTGGCACGCAATAAATATCGGCTCGCCTCGCCTCGCCATGCTACGCAGTTTGCAGAAACAAGCGAGGCTAGGGACGACACACAGCCCAAACCATAAGGGGAAAGCTCTAACAATCAGTAACGACAAATGCTGAAGTAGTGAGATGTTCGTTTCGCTTTTTCATGTCCTCTACATGCACTATCATGCGTGAAACACTGAAAGTCGTTTCAACCGTTAGCACGTTCGCAAACGACTGTTTTCTTTTCTACCGTGTGCAAAAAGTAGGAAACACCTGCTGACGCTCATGGTTGTGGTTGTACATCTACGCTGGGCCACTGCTTCTTTGTTTGATTTTACGTTTTCCCGATGTGCTTCGACGCGTAAACCCCGACACAGTATGCCACGTAATTTGACTCAAAGCCATGCGCCACAGAGCGCAACACACGCCTGCGGCGCGTGTTGCGCGCACTATGTATACCGCGCGAGTGCAGCATGTTCGATGATGGTTCCAAGCCTCATTTTTCACGGCGAGCATGCAAAAATATGCCACCAGCAGCGGCGTACATGGTTGAGCGACGATGCTCCGCCTCCGCCCGCCAGACCAGTAGATGGTTGACGATTCGCTCGTAATGTGTTTGACCGAGACTCGCTTCGACCGCTCGATGAAACCGTTTCCCGGCGCAGTTCGACGTGGCATACCCCCTCCGTGCGCGTGCGCGTGTTGGTAGGTATACACTGGGACTGTGTTGCGATCAAAAGGGACGTCGCGGTTTGTTCAATTCGTCGTTCATTCAGACATAACCACGCATTCGTTCGCCTGGGAGAAAGCCGGTAACCAACCCCAGGTCCTTTGCAAATTGGTACCGGTACCGTTTTTTTTTTTTTTAACATAACCAGGTCGTGGACCACGGTCAGTTCGAAGGTGCCCGCACCCTCCTCTCCAGCGCTTCAATGGTATACGAACGTTCCGGGGACCAGGCACGCCTGTCAAAGGCGGCTCGCATACACTGCCTCGTGGGCCTCGTCGAAAAGGCGTCCGAGGCCCTCGAGGAGGGCCGCTACTCGGAGGCCGAGGGCCTGATCGCCAAGTGCCTGCAGAAGCGGTCCGTGCTCGCCGTCGAACGGCCGCTGTCCTTGCACCCCCCGTCCTGCGCGCTCTTTCAGGGCGGGGAAGACGGGGCGAAGGCGGCGGTGCTGCTGAGAGTGCGCGCCGCGGGCGACGCCGACATAGCCACGGCGTTAACGCTCCTCGACGAGGGAAACTTCGAAGCGGCTAAGACCGCCGCGGCGTCTGCCTCCGTGCGATTCAAGTGGTGGGCCAGTCACGGGGCCGAAGAGGAGAAGGAGGAGGAGGAGGAGGAAGAGGAGGAGGAGGACCCGAAGAGGAGCGACGGCGATGACAGACAGGAGGTCGTTCGCCAAGCGGAGGGGCTCACGGCGCGGATAGCTACGGCGGCGGGGAAAGCGCAGGCCGAGCAGTTGACGACAGAGGGTAGGGGCCTCAAGGCGGCGGGAGACTCCTCCGGAGCGGTGCGCGCTCTATCGGCGGCGGCGAAGCTCTTCCGCGACGTAGGATTACTCGCGGTTGCCGCGGCCACCCATGCCGAGGCCAGCAGGACCGAGGCGGAGGCCTTGCTGTTGTCGTGCACGTCGCTGCACAGGGACGGGAAGTTCGACGCCGTTGCGGAACAGCTCCAGAAAGCAGAAGGTCTGCTTTTAGAAGCGACGACACAACAACTCGGTAGCAGCGTATCCGCAACCAAAGAGCAAGCACATGACCCTGCGGACGACGCAGCCAAGGTTGTAATAAATAGTGTCGACGCCAACGACAACAACGACGGCGCGCCAGAGGACGGGCTAGCGCAGGCCCTTCTGGACGACCTTCACAACTTCCGGTATCGCGTGGCCGGAGACGTTGTCATGCGCCGAGTGGCACCGGCGCTAGAAGAGCGAGAGTACGACCTGGCGCTACGGCTCATGCTCGAAGCCGACGACCAGTACGCCGGGATCAAGGCGGGGAGGTGGGTGACATCGTCTGTGATCGCCGCCGGCAAGACGAACGCGGGGGGGGCAGCCGCGTCCCCGAAAGAACTGGCGGTGAAGCGCGCTGCTCAGGACGGCGATCGTCTGCGTTCCGACGCGGCGTCCGCCATACTGAAAGACAAGAACCCCACCAAGGCGAAGGAGTTGCTGTCCAGGGCGGAGGCGTGTATGGTGTGGGCCGGCGTCGACCCCTTTGCGGCCGGGGCAGGCGCTGTCGCCAAGGACATCAGGGTCTTCGAGGCGCGCGCAGAGGGGGACAAGAAGTGCCGGGGTTTGGCGCGCCTGCTCCTAGAAAGAGAGTCGGAGCGGGCCAGCGAAATGTTCGACGAGACCCTCGCCAAATACCGACAGGTAGAAGGGGGGGGGGTGTGCGAGTTAGTCACCAGGGTTTTGCGTTGCGGCCCGAAGAGGTTCTTTAGAGGGTGAGAGAACACAACCGATGGGGCCGGGGTGAATCTACATCAACACCGAAATGAGATACAACACAAAAAAAACGTAAAAGATCCTGGGATGACGACACTGGATTTTTCCACCCAGATCAGAAGTTTTCTACAATCGTTTTTACCAAAAGGAAAATGTGGGTAGTGAAATAGCCGCGCCGGTGGGATGCCTTGTTCTATCCACAACCCATCACCACCGCTACCGCCACCGCCACCGCCGCCGCCGCCGTATTTTTGAAACGGCTCGAAACGGTCGCAGGGTGATGCCTTCAAGCAAATAGCGGACATGCGGGCGATCATGTTCTGCGTGGAGCGCGAAACGGACCTGTGCCGCGACGTCGTTTCCACTGTGACTGCGAAGGACCCGGCCGGGGTGAGTTTCCATATTTTTTTTTTTAATATTTCACTCGCTTTTTCATGGAAGACTTAACACGTCGGACAGATCATCTACAGATCATGCTTAAGATAGATCATCTAGATCCGAATCTGCCGTTCTGAAGTTGCTGTGCGGGGTCTGTGTAAGAGCAGATCTAACCCAGGAAACATGTCCTAGATCATGCAGATTATTTGGCTCCCACCCGGTAACGTGAGCTGTACCCTACAGATCAGGGATTCAATCTGCCTTGAAAGGTCTACTGCTTACAGACCATCAAGTGGGAATATGATTGCCTGTCCGAGGGGTGAAATATTTAGAACGGTCAAGTTATGTGTATATGTGCCACCGTTTTGTATGATCGATTAGGCCCCGACCAAGTAGTCATCTTGTCGACACAGGCTACTAACAGTTCGAAAGCAACCAAGCCGTCAACCATGCAAGGCTAGTTAATCGAAACAACACGCGTATTTAGGGACCTTCCGACGGATTTAATCAGTGTTTACAGCAAATCAATAAAATTAACTGTAACGGTGGCATCAACACTCGACCCTCTTGCTCACTACGTACGAGTAAGGTGCGTCGTACGCATGACAAAAAAAAATGCTTGTCCCGTCCTGCGGACCACCCCGTGGCATTCTTGCTGATGGACTCTTGGTTTTGTATTCCATCTCCCGCGTTTGTCGTGTCGTACAGTGTCTCAAGATTCTCGAGGAGGCTCGTCCGGTGTTCAAGATAGGGGCGGACATGAGGTCGGCGGTGTTGAAGGACGTGATCGATCTAATGGGAATCAAGTACCGGCACATCGTTTCGCTGAGCACCATCTGCCGAGCGTGGGTACAGTGCATTAATGGGTGAGCGAGGGAAATGCGTTTTTTTCACACAATCTTAACCTTTCCGACTGCAAGAAAAAAAAAAAAACGCATGTTCTACGTATACCTGGTATGTATACAGAGCCGCGCCATGCTACGTACACGGTAGGGGCTGAATGAAAGCTTCGATGTATATAATATTAATTTCGTACGGAATAGTTTTCTTGTAGGGCTCGGTACTGAGCCAGTATCTACTGGCAGTACACTGGTACTCCCAGTACATATGGGCTACGTACAGTAGGTGCTACATACAAATCGAATGCTATGTTTTGTGAAAAAAAAAAAAACACTAATGAAATTCCATAGGGTAGATTATGTCGTCTACTAGTAGTTCGTCTGTTGAGGGGGTTTCCGTCAGTTACAAACGTTTTAGGCAAAAAAAAAAACAATTTGTCTCCCGTGCCGTACGTAGAATGGCTCAGCCGTGTGCGCAAGAAGATCGATGGCCAAATTCCTGTATCTTGTGAAAGCTACGTATTAATGTCTAAAAAACAAAACGCGTCGTCCAACCACCTTCTACCCCGCGCGTCTCGGCCACCAACCATCGTTGTCGCTCAGGGCTTCCCCCCCTTCTGGCGGCGAAACGGTCCCTGACCATCCGGGGGCGGCGTTAAAGCAGGCGGTGTCCGATCTCCAAGCGCTGACTGTTTCTGGGGGGGCGGCAGCGCTCGACATCCCCTTCGATCTCGTGCACGACGCATGCAGCGACGTTAGCGTCAGACGAGCGCCATCACCGCCACCGTCACCGTCGGAAGCATTAACCGGAGCAACAGTGGACGATAGCGGGTCTTCCAGTATGCGTCCGAAAGAGAGCGGCGACGAGGACAATTCCCGTGCGGGTGGCAACCTACAAGGTGCTACCGACGAAGGTGCTACCAACGATGGTGTTACCGACGAAGGTGCTACCGACAAGGGTACTGCCGACGAAGGTGCTACCGACGAAAGGATCGGCGGGGATCTCGGCAGACCGTCGTCGAAAATAGACGGGGATGGGACTACGCAGATTACTCGGGAGGAGGAGGGAAGCTCTTCTTGTGTCGGAGCAACGACGACCAGAGTTTTGGAAAGCGAGAACACGGACGACGCAGTTGGGGGGGTGAAAAACTACGAACCAGACGGTGGCGGAGAGAACTCTGACGGAGGGGGGGGGGGTTCAGCAGCCAGACCCGTGAGCGTTGAAGGCAGCGATCGCCCGGCTGAGGGCGACACGTCTACTACCTCATTCGCACGTGATAACGGCAGCACAACGACACCACTCGTCGACACAGAGGCCGCAAATAGCGGAGGAGACGCTCACCTCAATAAAACTACCCCTGCTATCGCGATTGCCGGAGGAGACATTGATCCGCGTGGTGGGGTGGCAGGAGCAGAGCAACTCCAAGCGCCAGCGGTGGAAACGGGCTTGTCGGTAGAGGGTAGTAGCCTCGTGCGTTCTCCGAGCGATATACATCGGGACGGGCTGTTGGAACTGGGGGCCACCAGTAGCGCAGACGATGTCAAACGGCGACGAAGTGCAGAAGAAGCGCGTCCCGAGGAAGACAGCGATAGCGATGTGAGCTACGACCTTGATGACGACCTCGAGGACGAAGATTCCCCTCTTTCATCTCCTACGACGAGTGCAAGTCGCGGCGAGTTGTCACATAAGGACGAACCCCTTCGCGACAAGGGCGCAGAGGAGAGGGATGACGACGGAAGCAGCAGTGCAGGAACGGTCCTCGGTAGTCCTCCTCCTTCTCCGCCATCCGGTGCTGTTGAGCCCGAGGCAATACCGGTCGATGTCGACAAGGTCGACGAGGACGACGACTTCAAATGCAGCAGCAGCAGCAGCAATAGCGACAATGCCAACATCGCAAGCGCAAGAAGTAGCCGCAGTGAAACGGGAGGAGAGGTAATGAGTCTAAGCACCAGTGGCAGCAGCAGCAGAAGCATAGGAGAATTGTCGAGCTCCAGCAGCCGAGTGCCTGTCCCCGACTCGCCAGACAAAGACTCCGACCAGGATGCCGCTCCTTCGCTCCCAGCCCAACCAGTGCCGCCAGCGGGCAGCGACACCCAACAACCGAAGGAGTCACCGAGCGACACCGAACAACCAAAGGAACCACCAAGCGATACCCGACAACCGGAGGAATCACCAACTACCGATTCAGTGTCTTTGGATGACGACTACAGCGTTGGCAGCACCAGTGTCTCGGCTGGCTCGGTTTCAGAGCCAGAACCCGACTCCGTAGACAGCCCACGAGACGATGAAGGTGCACAACACGCCCTCAATCGAAATACTGATGATACCGCTACGTTGGTGCCCGAGGTAGAAACAGCGGTTCCACCGCGTATTATTACCGAACCAGGAGGGCCGGAGCCGCCGCCAAACGAGGAGAAGGAGGAGGAGGACCACGAAGTCGCGGCGAGCACGGATCAGAAACGCGACAGCAGCAGTGGTACCCATTGTTTGTCGACGCATCCCGACGGTGACGTCGCGATCGAACCATCCTCCACCATCATGGAAAGCTCCACCACCACTACTAGTAGTAGACCGATCGACCTGCCGCAAGCCACGTCGCCGTCTGCGGAGGAACCCCCCATAATCGTGGCCGATGCACAGAGCAGCAACACAGGCAACAACGGCGACGCCAAACCAGATGGCCTGGAAGCGAAACACCAAGAGGTCGACCCAGAAGCATTAACGGCGGAGGATGACCATGTCGTGGCCGGCGCCGTCAGCGACGAGGGCTCGGCGCTAACGCCGACTCGCGATACGGAACAACCGGATGCTGTTGGGCCGGTAGCGGAAGATGCTTACAAACCCGACTTCGAAGGAATCGACACTGAGGTAGACGTGGGCGGCCTTCACGCGCGCTTTTCAAAAGTTCTTGCCGGCGCCGTTAGCGACGAAGCAGGATCGGCGCTACCGCTAACGCATTCTACGGAACCAGACACTGCTGTTGGGCCGGTAGCGGAGGATGTCAACCGACCCGACTTTGACGAAATCGACACTGCGGTAGACGTGGGCGGCCTTCAAGCGCGCTTTTCAAGTGTTCTTGCCAGCGCCGTTAGCGACGAGGGCTCGGCGGTACCGCTCACCCACTCGACGGAACCAGACACTGTTGAGCCGGTTGTGGGAAGTGGCCATCAACCCGAGGTCGAAGGAGTCGGTTCTGAGGTAGACGTGGATGGCCTTCAAGCGTGCTCTTCGAATGTTGATACCGGTCCCCTTGCCAACGAGGTCGCGGTGCCACCGCCAACCCATGATGTGGGACCAAACACTGCGGTTGGGCCGTTCGAGGAGGATGCTTACAAACCCGACTTCGAAGGAATCGACACTGCGGTGGACGTGGATGGCCTTCAAGCACAATCCTCGATTGTTGATATCGGTGCCGTTGCTGAAGAAGTCCCGGCGCAACCGGGAACCCACACCGCGGAAACAGACACTACTGCTCGGCCGGTAGCGGAGGATGCTTACAAACCCGACTTCGAAGGGATCGACACTGCGGTGGACGTGGATGACCTTCAAGCGCGCTTTTCGCGAATGCTGGGATCGTATAGCGACGTTCCTGATGATCCAGCGGCGCCGCTTTCTGCCCAGGATGCGGCGGCTGCTCCTCCTGCCGACCAGTCGCTAGTTTCATCACCTGAAGCCCCCGACACGTTGTCTGTGGAAAACGGAGAGGAATCCGTTTTGCAGTCACAACCATGGGCGGCGAACCTGGGGGGAAGCGATGAAATCGACCCTGATACACCTCCCCTGAAAAACGAAGAAGTGCCCAATCCTCAGCCGCAACCGTGGGCACCGGACTCAGGGAATGGCGCTGAGAATGCCAATCCAGAGGTAGGTCATAAAGTGCGTCTGGACAAGGGCCGGGGGTGCGAGTTGGGACGCGTGCATATGTTGTTACGTTCCGAGAGCCTACTATTATTGATACATTGTAGGTGGCAATCAGAACTTGAGACGTCCGACACTCGGTAGGTACCACATTATTTTCCGAGTAGCCGCTTTCCTACAGTACAAAACAAAAGAGCGCGGTGTTCAAGGTCAAAGCATCTGCCGCGTTCAGCGCGTGAGGATCCCCCCCCCCCTCATTCATGCGTCTCTTGCCTCCTGCATACCTTTGATATTTTCTGTGCCAGGTTGAAGAAAATGGGCAGCAAGGTTCAGGCGGGTTCTACTCCTCTTCACCCGAAAACCCCGGGACCATTGACTCGGGAGCAGAGGAGCGCGAAGGAGACGGCAGTGTTGCGGCTTTGTCAGGGGAGCAGTACGTCACAGGTGAGGGAGAAACGGATCACGCATCATCACCGATGGTCTCCGGAGCTGTTGGCGACCCTGCCAGAGATGGGGTGTTGTCCTCGGAGACCCCGGATGGCGAGATACTTGTACAGCATCAGCAGGATGCCCTCGCACAAGATCCGTCGTACGTTGGCGGCCTGGAAGCAGCAGCACAAGAAGCAGGCACACCATACAACGGAGTAGACGTACGAGAGGGTGCGAACAGTTCTGCCGAGGGTGGGTTCATAGGAGGAGTGCTGTCCCCGGAGACGCCGGATGTCGAGACACAACATCACCAGCAGGAAGTAATCGCAAACGACCCGTCTCACACTGGCGGCTTGGAAACGGCACAACAACAAGAAGCAGGCCTATCGCGCAGTAAAGCGGATGCAGAGGAGGAGAACTGCGCTGACGAACGCGGGTCAGTTGCTGGAGTGTTTTTACCCTTGGAGACGTCGGATGAACGGACACAACAACACCAGCATGGGGTCATCGCGCACGACGCGTCACACGCTGGCGACTTGGAAGCAGCACAAGAAGCAGGCACATCGGACAAGGGAGATGTAGAGGGTGCGAGCGGTCCTGCCACAGCACAACAAGCAGACATGCCAGACATGGGAGATGTAGAGAGTGCGAACGGTTCCTCTGCCGCAGCACAAGAAGCAGGTGCACTATCAAACACCGGGAGTGTAGAGGGTGCGAATGCTCCTGCCGAGAGTGGTCTGGAAGCCCTAGGCATGGTTGCCAAGTCTCCCGCAGGTGCATTGCTCGGCGAGGACGGGGTTAGGGAAAATGTCGCCGAACAACGACAACTGGAGGATTCGGACGAGCTGTATGACATTGACGACCTCGAAATGTCATCCTCGGAAGACAATTAAGGGGGTTTCGTTTTTGTTTTTTTTTGTTTCGTGCTCCCAGCATTTGCTCCCCGCTCCCTAATTAATTTAGTGTCGATGCTATTTTTTAAGCTTCGTCTCCCTTCAGGTGTACTTGCTGGGCATACACGCACGCGTGGTGGTGCAGCTTTTTTTTTCATGCGCAAGTACTTGCTGTCGTCGTTGGAGTAGTCTCGCAGACGATTCGAACATGAATCCTCCGCGCACAGAGATAGGGGTCAGGCGCTTTTCGCTCGCGAGTAAGGTTGCATAGCGAGGAACTATGCATTCAAATCGTCAGCAATATGATGTGTTTTTTTGTTTTCAAGATCGGCTCATGGCAGGGTCGTTCAGTGTACACGAGTGCCACCGCTTACGTATGGCAAGCCTACGATGCAAGGGCATGCGCTGGGAACACCGGTAATTTGAGCAGGTAAGCCACCAATAGCAAATGTGAATGTGTTAACCTGTCCCTTAAAGGCGACGAACAAAACTTGAACCGGACTTCGATTAATCCCTGGGTACTGTATAGACATCACAAAAGTAGACTAAAACCTTAGGCTTAGGCGTAAGCTAATTTTTTACCCGTCCGCCCGAGGGCAATAACAACAAAAAAATGTTCGTCCATGTCACACGAAGAGTTTCATGACTGAACTAAACGGGGAAATAACCTGCTAGAAGAGCGCCACCTGTCACAAAACCGACGCCAAAATTACCCCAAGCTCACGGCCGCATATGCTGCCCAGCCTACAGCAAAAAAAAAACGACACAAAAAAAATCAAAATCACGAGTTTCACCGAAAAGACGTGCCACCTCCCGCCGCGTCCCCGGCAAAATTAACAGCCGCATGCCCTTAGTCGCCGCGAAACCAAGAGGATTTGCAGTATTTCACAGTGAGAGGCTGCGCCTGTGACGTACCACGAGACGGAGCATGCGAGGCAAAAACAAAACGACGTGATTTCACTGCCTACATGTACGAGCCAAATCACCCGCCCAAGAGCGTAACGCGCTTGCGACACGGTTGGCGATGGGCACTGCCACGTGTAGGGGTGCAATAAAAAACATGCATGCATTACAAAATAATTCTACAACAGCAGGCGCTCCTCGTGTTTCTCGGCGTGCGTACGTAGGCCATCGGCTTAAAAAACGTCCACCCCAAAATCCTTCTGACTGTGCCAACTATCTACAAAAAGGCCGCCAACTCGCCCCCCCCTCCCCCCGCTATCATCTGCCACACAGGCAGGCTTAAAAAACCCCGTCAACAACCCGCTTTCATCTTCTGTCCCTCTCTCGACCAGAAGCCATGCTGGAACGTCTCACGTCCCGCCCGCCGCCCCACTCCGTACCATCCTCTCGCCGATCGTTCCTGCCTCTACTCGCTTCCCGCATGCGGCGGTCCCCGTAAGAGTCGTCGTCGTCTTCTCCAAACCTCCGCGCAGCCGGCCGTCGCCGCGGCTTGGGGGTCCCGGACACCCGCTCCCACTGCTGGCCCCGCCTCCCCGCATCGCCGCCGCCGCCAGACCCGACGCTGACATCCGACTGCGCGGACGAAAATCCCGACGAGCCCCACCCTTCGTACTGGGGGTGGTCACCATCTTCGTCTCGCCCGTCGTACTCGTAGTCGTAGTCTGATGATACGCTGCTGCTTGCCGGTGAGGACCCTGCTGGCGCGGGCGTTGACGCTCGTTCAGAATCCCCCCACTCTCGAGCTTGGGTCCACGCGTCCCGGTAGGCCATCGGCTGAAGGTCCTCCTGCTCGTCCTCCTCGTAGTCGGCGTCTTCGGCGCCCCCTCGACGCCTCCTCCTCGAATCACGGCTCGCTAGGAGACGTTCCATCACGACCTAGAAAACGTGTCGCGCGAAAACACATCGTGCGGTGGTTAAAAATTACGGCCTGGACAGAGGAGACGGACGGCATTTGTGCCAAGGACGAGAGAGCCAAAAAGTGACGCCCCATTCCAAGAAGTAAGCTAGCAACGGAGGCGTCTGTCACCACCCGCTTTTGGTCGCTGCAAAGTGAGGGGGAGAAAAAAGGCGAAAGCAAATCGATCGCGGAGCTACAGCAAAAATCTCGTCCCCTATCAAACCAAACCCTTTTATAAGTTGTCTGTGCAGCGTCCTGTCCCAAACACGCCTCATTGTGTGTGTGTGCGCGCCTCAACTCCCGTAGTGCATGGTTTCACTTGCCTTCTCAAGATAAGGGTACTCGCCGACCCAGACATTCGCGGCAGGGACAAAGGTGTCGGACACGCCGACAATCTCTTCGAAGTTCTCGTCTGGACTGACCTGGGAGCACAGCACACACGATGCAGCAGCGCAACAGATGCGATGCGATACATAGTGGAATCTATGTATTAAGCCGCGGCAGAAGTTGAAACGGAGAGAGAGAGAAAGCCCTCGCAAGAAACTCGTCGTCGAGTACTTTCCAACTTTCCGACAGGTAATCGATGCCTGACACACAAAAAAAAACACGAGCAACAGTCAAAATCACATCGAGGAGACCCTGGCGCGGCAATGGCCGCCCCGTGTTCACAAACTGCAGTGTAGCCTATTAACAGTAACCCCTTCGCCAGAGCGCTGGGAGGACTTGGCAAAACAAAACTTGTGCAGCAAGTCATGTCGGTGACAGCCTTCCCGCAGGCTTCATGCTCGTCCACCCGAGAGCAAAATGCCGAGAGTAAGGTTGCACGGGCACAGTCCGCGTCCCTCTTTCGCTCAAAACTAAAAAAAAAAGGCTCGACAAAACGTCAACAAGGCTGTTCGACGGGGCTTAATGCGCGCAGGGGTGCTGCGTCGCGTGGAGACATATCGACTCCGACCCTGCTGCGGTTGATACCTTCAAAACCCTTGCATACATCCACGCATCACGCGGAGAACGTAACATGTTTGATGTCGCCAACTTCCTTTAAGCCACACGGTATAAACCATGTGACAGACCAGAGACCGAAACCAAAAGAGAAGTGCCCTAACGCGCACAACGATTTTCATCTACAACACCCCAAGTCTTTCGACACACAACAAAAACGGTCCGGGAACTTCTAAAATAGCGTACTTTGCCGCTCCACAACTCTCAACTTTCGGAGTGTCTGAAAACTGACTTCGACGCTACAAACGCACTTCCCCTACTCACAAGAACAGCCTCGGCCACCATGCCGGGACGGACGCGAGCGTACTCCGCTCTCGTGCGGGTCCGAAACTTGAGCGCCCGCCCATCCTCATCCTCGATCACCATTCGCAGGAAAACGGGCTGTCCGGTTATCGGGTGGTACTGCGGGAAACGTCACCGAGAGAATGGCCGCCCAAGTCACAAGCCCGGCAACACACATCACACAAGGCAGAAGCAGACGCGGAAAAAAAAAAAAAACAAACTTGTCAGCCACGCAGCAGTACGAACACTCGTATATGGCGCTTCCTTACGTTCAGATTTTACGTGTTTTATCACATTTTTCCCGAGCCGAAGACTAACATACAATACACAGCGGTCGAAGCTGCCTTCACCGGGCTTCGCCTTCGTAGACCGTGCGGCATGCCCGAAGGGAATGGAGGGGGACACCCAATGGAGCCTCTCTCCCCCCGACTGGTGGACACATACTAAGGTAGAGAGAGAGAGAGGTGCACCATACTGTTTCTGAGGCTATATATGATAATCACTTGAACACAGTATAGGAGCTCTATTTACCTCACCCCCCAAAAAAAAAAGTTTTGAAAAAAAAGGAAAAAAAAAAGAGTACGTACAACTCGATGATGAATCAAAATCCCATGGCCTAGGTATACAACTAACCACTATTATACTTCGCAAAACAGAATGGTATTGTGAAGATTTTCGGGTTAACCCCTTAAGAACTGGTCCTACGTACTGTATTTGGGGACAAAATACTTGGAATTAGTGTGGGATAAGTTTTTCAGTCCTGAAATGGGTTAAGGAGCCCCGTCATATCGGGAAATATTTGTATCCCAAAACGTGCTACTCGTACATACGTACCCCTATCGTACGAGTAGTTCGTAGCATGCGTCTGTGCGCGACAACACTGCTGATCCCGGCGGGCCCAGTGCAAGGCGAGACACGCGAGGGTCTCTATGCAATAAAAGGCGCAGTCTAACTCAACACCAGGTACTGGTATATTCTTCCACTCCACAGTTTTTTTTTTTGAGCCTGTCCCGTGACCACGGACTAGATTTTTGGCGACGAGTTACCGTGAGAACAACATATGTATATAATACACCCATTCAGCTCTGAAAGCGGGTTTGCATCGTGTGTGCAGTAAACACCACGCGGGGGGTGGAGGGGGCGTGGGGGAGGGGGGGGGGGGCGGGGGGGTTCCAGTACGAAGACACGCCCATTGGCCATTCATCGCTGCTGTTGGTTGGCTTCGACTCTCAACTTTCAATCGACTACCCCTTCGAGTTCTGAAGCGTCTCAACAAAAAAGCGAAGCATGCATCGCGTCCATCGAAACCCTGTCCCTTCACGCTCTTTGTTGTACTAAAGTCTAGACACACCTCGGACAGATGATAATCGATTCGATTCCCACTACATGGTCTAGATATTTCAGGGCAGATGATCTGTATGATCTATATGATCTGCATGATCTGTACGATCTAGCTCATGTTGCCGGGTGGGAACCCTACAATCTGCATGATCTAGGGCAAGTTTCCTGGGTTGGATCTGTACTATACCGATCCTGCACAGCATCTTAGAACAGCAGGTAGGGAGGGACCTGCAGTACATGATACCTGGTATATGAATAGGTGATATATCTGTACATGGTCTAGCTGTAGATGATCTGTCTGACAGGTGAAAGTCTGTAATACTCATTGAGTAATGCCCGACATGTCAACATGTCTTGTTCTATCGGTTCTCTCTCTCCCCGTCTTCCGACTCTCACCTCCTCCGTCGCGCTAACCACACGTGCGCTGAAGATGGCGATGGAGTTGCCTATGCCTCCCGGGACCGGGGCGATTCTTCCGCGCAGCGCCCGATTTCGGCGGAATGCGGTCACGTTCGGCCCGAGCAACCAGTAAAACAGGAACGACTGTCGACACGCGGTGCGGTCCGGTCCGGTGCGGTCCGGTGCGGTGTGGTGCGGTGCAGCGTGATGCGGGGCGGTGTGGTATGAAGTGAGGTATACGTATACGGATGTGAGTTGAGGCATTCGCATTGTGCTGCAGGTAGGGTTAACGCCGACCGTTTGATCCAGCGCCATTGGAGCCAGCATCGTTGAGCGATGTCTCCGACAGACGTGGGAGCGCGCGACAGGCAAAGCTTGTGCGTGGAGGATTACTGCACCGCCATATGTCTACTATTATATTAATATCGTACACAGCAGATACAGATACGCTCTCTGGTGCTACGTAACACAGTAGTATCGTCCAGTTTCGGTGCGCGGTCTGACTTGTAATCACACAATCGTCCAGCAAAAAGGCCAGAGTTTTGTGCAGCCAACCTACCTGGTACCAGGTACCTGGTACATAATACTAAAAGGGTTTCCTTTGATAATCTTAAGGGCACTGCTTGTTTCAAAGTATACAGGGCATGGCCGAGGCGAAACGTACAGCAGCAGTCCCAGCAAAAGCCAAAAAGCCACGGGACAACCAAATCCTATTCTACGTGCACTATTCATAGCAACGAAACAGTGACAGGTATATACGGCACATCCACGCGAAAACGCTCTCTTAGTCACATGAAGGACACTTGCTGCAATCTGCAATGCAACAAATAGCCAGTGCTCGTACTCGCGCTCGTGCTCCTGGGGGTAACCATGCACTGCTGAGTGCATCACAGCCACAGCAACAGCAGTAGGACGTCGTTTTCATTGTTTTCATGCCATATCATACCATCGCAAACCCCAAAGCATCAACGGCAGGGCCGCCCTATTCCTCACCGCGCCGATGAGCGACATCGTCCCCACGCCCAAGAAAAAGCTCGTGAAGTAGCAACCCCACAGCCCCAGGAAGGCGACGGCAGACACCTCGAAAAACTTGCCCACCCGCTGCACGTCCGAGCCCCCCCAGAAGTGCGTCCACTGGTCGCGCGTCGCCAGGGCCGGCAGAACTTTGTGTCCGGCGTCCGCAGAGAGCCGCGTCAAACCGCAGCGCAGCTCTGTGCGACGCCTGCTTGACGCGGGCCACATCAGACGGAAGAAAAAAACGGCAGTTTTTCAGGGTGGAAGCGCGCAGACCGGAGCGCGAGTGAAGACCAGGCAGCAGACGTGAGTACCGTGGAGAGCTATCAGTACAGCAGTACATATATAGGTGGGATCACGGGGGGGTGGAGCGGCAGCAGCAGTGCTCGTGCGTGCGTGGAGGCAACGGCTGGGTGAATGAGAACTTTTCAAGAAGTGAATGTTGAAGTAAAAGTGCCTTTTTTTTTGCGTACACGTAACGTGTTGTCTTCCTTGGCATGAACTTCTCCTTATACGTGCGTGCATGGTCGTCGTCCCTAACCAACTTCAGTATTCTGCAACACGAGAGCCGACACACACCTCCTTTTTGCACGAAGAACGCTGCTGGGAGTGATGAGAGGGGATGTCGATGACGCTGTACGCAGTTCTCTGCCTCCTGCCTGGCGTTGTTGTTGAGACAATGCGACAAATGACCTCGTCCAAGATGGACAAAAGGCGGGCAGCAGGACGCCGCCTGTCGCAAAACCACCAACACCGGGTGCTGCCAGCGCCGCGCAAGCCATCGAGCTGCCGCAAAGCATCGTCCCCACCCTATGGGAGGGTGAAAAGCGTGTGTCCCTGGTGCACACTTCGCCGAATACTGCGGGGGTGGGAATGAGTTCTTCCCCTTACTCGTAGCCAATTTTTGTGTTTGGAAACCCCGTTGTTCCAAAACTGGTCGGACAAAAAGTACTTGCAATTAGTGTAGGCAAAAATCAACGAAATAATGTTCTCGTACGTTTGCCTCCTTAGCTGAACGAGTATGTGCTCCTGTGTATGTGCCTCAATGTAGATGCTTTTCTCGGGGGATAATTACTGAAAATATCTTCCCTTGACTGCGTACTGGCGGTTGGTTAACGTGCAACTACTGGATAGGAGGTCCGGGAGCATTCCGCTTGGCACATACACCCCTTTCCTAAATGCAGCAGAAGACATAAAAATCGGGTGCAACATCTACACCGCCTGGTAACGGTAACACTGCTGCTGCTGTCCATCCTGCGCATACATGAGACATCGTAGCTCTACGACAACAAGAATTAGACCAGCGTTTGGGGAATCCCGCCGAGAAAGATATAATCGTAGCTTACCAACCAGATATAGGGCAACGGGGCCTGCCCAAAAACCCTTCCCACACTTTTTAGGTCTACGTTGCGCCCTCCTCCGAATATATATTATGTCTCGCAGTGGAATCTCAACACAAACCCGGGGCACTATACGGGCGTAAAACCTAGGCTTAGAGAATAGCCGAGGAAAACGTTGTCGGTTGTGCTTACTTGGTGTATAGTGTGGTGTCTGTTTTGCCGGGACGGCAGCCCGCAAGTATTTAGGTTCGGGTCTGCTGAAACGTTTGGGCGAGGGCGAGGCATTTTTGGTTCACCATCATGTGTGTATGAGTACCTTGCATATATATATATATATGTGAAAGCGTAACGCCCCCCTGCGATGATGTTCTTCTGTTTGTTTTGCGACGACTGGTGCAATCGCACCAAAACTTTTTATGGGTAAGATAAGGCAGATAAATAGCGCCAATAACGACAACACGATGTCATCATGGACCGACCGGGCTCCACGAGGTGCGAGGTAAGCTTCAAGGAAAAAGGGTAGATGACGGGGACCGACGACGAAGGTATGCGTGTACCCACCAGACAGTCGGCACCGCTACGACGTACAACAAAAACAACGGCAGGGGCCCGGCCGAGCCACCGGGGCGTGAGGGCTGACGCTTGCTGTATGCTCCACGCGACACAAATCACGAAACAAGCGATACGTCGGACGCCAAGAATGATCCAGCCACATCCAATCTACGGACATCAGCACGATAATAGTGCGAGCCGCAGGGTGTGCCAAATTTGACACTGGCGACCACCACCAAAAAAATTATCCATACGCTGAGAAACGTTCTATTATTGCACCCGGCTGTAACGTAGAGATGAAAAGACACTCACGACATACTCGCGTGCGAACCGTAGCTCATCCATCAGCGCAAGAAGGTAAGAAAGCAGAAAAAGTAGCAAAGAAGCCCGCCAACCTAGCGAACCCCCCGCGCTCAATCCTACACCCCGACCCTTCTCATCCTGCACCGCCCCTGTTTTTTTCACCCCATGCGTCCATTTTCCCTTCAGCACCCCCACCCCGAAGAGATGGCGATGCGTCAGACTGGGAAAAGAAGAAACGCAACTTGAGCCGAAGAAAAGTTTAATTGAAGAGAGAACGTGCTACGTTTGACAGCAGCACCATTCCTCGCCAGCTGCAACTCTACTCTTCGACGTTAGTCGCGCGCGTGTAGATGACCTGCGCGTGGTGCGCGTCAACCTTCCGGATGAGCCCCTTGCCCTCGAGCTCGCGGATCGCGGCCCGTGCCAACGATCCGTTGACCTTCAGGCGCTCTACCAATCCGGAAGCCGTGATGAGCTTCATCTGAGAGGAGATGGGGGGAAAAGAAACGAAAAAGAAACGCGGTGGTGTGGGTACAAGTACGTATCTAGTGCGATGACATAGCATTGCGTCGTCTACTCTCCTTATTGCAGTACTGATTCAACGTAGTATCTTTGTCGTGGTTTTGTGACCAGAAAGCTTTATCTCTCTAGGATGAAGAATCGGCACAGATACTGGGTGTGCTGGATGCCGACGGGTAGAAAGAAAGGTTAATGTGAAAAGAGCACACATAAGCAAGTGCCAAAATAGACTTTCGAGGGCCAGTAATATAAGTACCATTCTCTAGAAATCTTATAAAAACGTTGAAAATGTAAATGTGGGACAAAACGTCACCTACTTACAAGGCCAAAAACAGCAAAACAGTGCGACCGTCTGTCGTTACGATATCGTATATACAAGCGTGACAATGGGTTTTATACAACCCATTGTCAACATAATTCGTGGACCAAAACGACGAGAAAGTAACGATGCATGGCCGTTACGGACAAGCCTACGTCGCATACCCAAGCTCCGACAAGAAACAAGACGATTTACGTACGGATCATGGGAAATAAGATAACGTCCATTATGGAATACAGGGCGTGTCGACTAAAACAACTGTCTACATTACTACAACAATGCAACGGCCGCATTAACAGCATTCGTAACAAAAAACGCAGGGGTGCATGGTACGCGTTACACGTACGCTCGCGTTCGCAAATCCACGCGCCGTTTGCGGAATATAGAAAACAACCCGAATGGGAAAATGCCTCCTCATATACTACGGTATACTGGAAATCCCCTATTTCCCCCCGGAAGGGGGTAAGGTATTTTTCCGTCCCCTGTATGAACGCCTTTCGATATTTGGCGGTTGCCGCTCGCACTTTCGACCAATTTCGTCCGAACGGGTGACATTGGCAATTTTATTTTACGTACGTAGCCGGATCATAACATGAATCTCTGCAAAAAAGTGAAATGATAATCTATCTGTAAAATGTGTCTCACTTTAGGTACCTCCGCCAGGCAACGGACGTACGTGTCCTCGTTGAAAAGGACCTGGTTGGCCACTTTCTCCCTGACCTTTCCCTTGGACCACTTCTGCTCTCGTCAAGGACAATCGTCAAGTCAAGTCAAAGACAAACGGGGGGGGAAAAAAGAAAAAAGAAAAAAAGGAAACGAGCAGCACGCAACAAACAAAAGAAAAACGGCAGGTGTAGCAGAGGGAGAGAGGCGTAAGAATCAAACACAGCTTTAGCAGATATGATGTTCAACGAAACCTCGATCTCACAGCTGATGTTTCGTTTTTGTTTCAAGTACACCTCGTCTGGGGGCACTGGGCCGTAGTTTCAGACGCATTTTACTACCAGCAGTTGCGCGCGCGTACGACGGAACGGCCTCTTCGCGCCAAGTTCTCCTCGAAGAATTTGGGGCACAGGCTTTTGTACCCTCGCCTTCTTTCGTATGCTACATTCGCCAAAACAAGTAACGCCAACTTTCCTTTTACGATACATTACCGCTCGACAAGCACACATGTCCTCTAAGCTCAAGGGGTCCTGCAGTAACTCAAAGCAATACGAATAACAGGTTCAAGGCGAATTCACGAGCTCCTTCCCAATGCACTGGAAAAAAGTACATATTAACCAACGCTATCCCAACCCGGGCAACGGAACTTTTTCCGCCCTCCTCCTTTTTAATTTGCGCGTCAGACTAAAGACACCCCTCGTATCCATTGCGCAATAAGAAAACCCAGACGCAATCAAAGTGAACATCAGCCCTGGTCTCATTGCGGCGATCGTAATGACACGCAGTAGCTTCCGAAGTCAAAGCAGCTTGCACGACCACTTGTGTTGCTGGTTTCTACGGTCAATTGAAGCCTAGCAAACCCAAGCCAACTGTGTTGGCAGGGTTATCGCTCGACAGGACAAGGTAATACCGGTATACCCTGCAACGTTCTCCACTAAAAAGAGTAAGAACAGGCCCAACAGAAAAGCGAAACTAGAAACGGCTCGGTATGTGAACAGCAACGACACCCCAGAGGCTGGATGTTGGTGGTTTGATTCTCAACATTCCTTTTCCCCAAAACAACGAGGCGTTCTCATGTTTCTATTCGATGCTTGTACGTACGTATGATAAAGAGTATGGTAGTCACATCATATACACAATGTTCGAAGCTCCACGAGCGGAGCTTGTAACGTGATCGCTTCACGTATATACGTACTGCTGTGTTCTAAGGGTTATCATACTTGAATATATAGCGCCATGAGTACGAATAAAAGCACCCAGAAAGCACCCAGAGCAGACAACAGCACAGCATCAAAATGAACCTTTCTATGTACGATGATGCACGTCGTTACGTGGTTTTCCTATGAACTATTTCGCGGACCAGGTAGAACAGCAACCAAAAACAGGGACAAGCAAACGAGCGGATCTTATCATCCGTCTACGAGTACGTATACGCGGGAAGGACGTGCAGCGTGCAGCATTACAAGTATTAATGTTCTGCAAGCGCTTCGTATTCACACATATGTACGTCGGCCATGCGTCGCACCTCGCACAGCCCCTCCTACCCTCCACCCCAACAGCCGGGGCTGCTTCGTTTCGCCGACTCTGTAATCTAGATTCTCAATTTTGTCACAAATTTTCGACATTGTTCCCCTCTCCCATCCCACACGTAGACTCCCATCCCACCATACGTACGAGGGGGTTCTAGATATAATCAGGCGTGCACACAGCAGGACTGACCTTTTTGCGGCCCTTGCCACCCGCCATGGCGGCGGCCATCTTCTGCTCCTTCGACTTTTGCTGCGTCTTAGGCGGCTGCACGTGTGCATGACAAGCGAAACACAAGAGTAGAAACAACAAAACGCGCGCAAGGCAAGAGAGGCGGGCCCAGCAGAGTCAGGAAACAAGCGGTGGGACGGGACGGAGTTCATATGCAGTCGGCGAGCAGCGGCGTGTGATCACCACCGTCGGGTTTTTACTACTGCAACAAACTATGCTTCACTATTTCTAAGTACCAGCACAGCGTGTCCCCCAAGAAGGGGTTGCAGTACCAGAGGGTTTACGGTTACCCCCCCCCCCCCCCACTTCCCGAGTTGGATCAGCTCAGCTGGTATTCGTACGAGTACGAGTACATCATCACAAGTTTCAATAGGATGGACTCGTACAGTAGTAGTATAAACGGTGCACCTGATATATACGAGCATACGAGCATCATGGTACAAACGTAATACTGAGTCGTTTGGGACGATCTACCTGCACTGCTGTACTATTAAACTTACGAGTACGTACGTGGACAATACTCGCATATGGCAAGCCGGCGCTCAAATCAGGGCCAGCATTGATGCAGCACCTGCTGAGTGAGATGCACCACCCCAGTAATACTCGTATAAATAGTTGACACCGACAGGTAAATCTGGTACTTGCTGCTCCCTTGTACTCTGTACCCGTACGAAGTACCGTACTGGTGGATAGAATACTACTTCGTATCACACTCTATACCGGAAGTCCAGGTCCATCGCTCACTCCTTACAAAGGGAGGCAACTTCTCCACAGACGTTTGAAAGGCATTGCTTTTTGCCGGGTGTCCACTGGTGGCAAGAACAGAGATAATGGACAGCAGGCGAATACATGGCGGCCGTATCCCACCCTCTACAGACGCGTAGCAACAGAGCCGAGAGCGGCCCCACACCACAAAAGTGGAAGAAGGAGCAAAAACCCTCGTTTTTGGCCCTGCGAAAACCTGTCCCTCTTTCGTTTACGTTTTCAAGAGAGGGGACCAACTCAGCCACAGCACCCGGCAGCGGGAGAGTTCAACACCACGCCTTCCATACAACCCTATCTCTAGAAACTTATCATCCCATGCACGCAACTGCTCTCTGCTCCAGTACTCGAGGCAACATCGCCCACGCCCACGAGACTTGGGTGGAAACTAAGGGACAACAGAGACACCCGGGAATCTTCTTCCATGTCCGAAACAAGGGCTCTCTGCTTTACACAATTTGGGATACCTCAGGCAGGCCGCTGACAGCAAAGGCAGGGACAACAGGCTCCCGCAAGGCTCACCATGGTTGCGGGGTGGTGTCGTTGCCGACAAGGGGAGAAGGGGTGTGCGGTGCGCCACACGAAAAACGAAAGCATCATTTTTATCCCGGATCCCAACTCGTCACGCCTCCATATCACATACACCTCCTCATCTTCGTTTTCAGGTTTTTGCAGGTTTTTGCAGATATCGGCGGGTGCACGAGGCACGAGTGCTCGCAGTGCTCGTAGCACACACAGGGGTTCAACGTACAAGTGATACCCCTTTGTATTGTAGCAGAATGCTCTCGTGCTTCCGCCTTTTTTAGGCATGCGCAGTCGAATGTGCATCTCGCGAAGGTATCGCTGACATTCCTCGGATTGCTTTTCTGGCGAAAGATACTTCAGGCTCCAGAGGCTAGGATATGTCGTTGTTTCGAGCTCGAGAATGGTGGTCGACGAAGCTCGGAGATGACGAGGAGTTCGACAGAGGATCCATGGCACTGGGGAACGTCGACAACGACGTGGACGGGAGCGTGAAGGTTGTGACGGGGAGCTTTCAGGGCATGCTGAGAGTGCACCACCCTGTCAAGGCAGACTTTCGGATCGAGGACCTTTTGTTGGAGCAGGATCTTGGCGCTCCCATCCTGCAAGTGTCAATCGGCCGGTTCATTCCGTGAGTGTTCGTAAGATATACGAGAAACAGCAGTACGAGTGAGTACGATATACCGGCATCTCTGGTATCCTACTCGTATACTGGTGTACCAAGTAGTACGTAGTACCTGGTACCAGAGGGTATATAGTGCACCGGCGATCGGCACTTCTCAGCAATAAGTACCAGATATACGAACAGCATCAGTAAAAAACATGGAACGCGTTGCTGTACGTAGAGTCCAGGCAGTCTGCGTACGTACGGTAGCAGGATGCATACACTCGTACGTACAGTACGTATAAGTCGCCGGTTTTCTGCTGCGAGATGTACCACTGTCCAACCGTCACATCCACATTCCGACGAACTACGAGGTACGTGCGTACCAGGTATGATATACCTGTACCTGGTATACGTCACCGCTGCTGCTACTGTACTGTGTTTGTGCCACTGCTCACTGCTTTCTACGACGGATTCCTGCATTCCACTGCATGCAGTATAATCCTGTACGTACAACGCACTGCTGTCTGCCGCGTTTGACGTGTTCCGTAATTCGCAATCAACGCTTTCAGCGCCGCTCCGCGAATCAAAGCCATCGCTGTGCTTCACCCGAGGAAGCTTGGGGTCTACACCGTTGAAGGCGTGGGAGGGAAAGGGGGCAAAGCCAGCTACTACGACCTCGTCAAGGCGTACGAGCATGTGTTTGGGGTCGAGGGGGGGGGGCATTTCACTTCGTACAACATGACACATGGGGGGTTCGGAGGCGTTCCGCGAGATCTGCTCTGCGTGCAGAGTATGGATGGCCGCCTGCAGGTAAATAAATGTCAACGCTATATATATACCGGTAACACAGCAGCAGTGAGTGATGTATCTTGCAAACATGTGCCAGTCCTTGAGGGGCAATTTGACGCGAGTCGACAAGGGAAGAAAGAGGCTCAAGTCTTCTCGCGAAAAAAATGCAAGGCACAAACCGTAGTGGGGAGGGGGGGAGGAGAGGTTGTTATGTGACCCCGGATCTGCGTTAGGAGTACAACACGAAGGAGGGAAAGAGAAAAGAAGGGCGAAGATAATACATGGGATGAAAACATTGAAATTAAGTGCTACCGATTTGCCGAAAAAGAAGTAACGGCGCGCCATGGCAACAGTAGCAGTGGTGCCGTATAACACACAACACAACACACTGCCTTAAACGAAATTCAAAGCTGGTTGTGTTCGTAATCCCCAGGCTGGTTAGCCTTAACCGCCTCGCAGTCTATAGATTATGAACAATGGTTTATATATATTATGAACAATCGTTTTATATCGTGGTGTATGAATGGGTGGCCCACAGAGATGGAGAGTGAGATGGCACCAGAGCGCAGGACACAAGCTCGGGTATGTTCGATATAGCTTGTCTCACCGAACAGTCCACCAACAAGTGACCGTTACACGCGAGTAGTCTGACGGTTACATATACGAGTAGTCTGATGGATACGTACGAGTAGACACTACTACAAGGAGGTACGACGACGACGAGCTGTCGCTGAGCTTTGGAGCGTTGAGCCTCATGCTCACTCCACCTCTCCACGACTCCACCTCTCCACCTTTCCACCTTGCCTATGCCTCGTGCATCTTTCCGGGACGACATAATAAATACATCTTAAACTATCTTCTCCCCACTGTGTGTTACAGCAGTGCCTTGCTCACAGCCTAGTGTGGCTGTTAGGAGCGTATTATCCTTCGCATAGCAGAGCTATTTGAACACGTTAACGACTAAGTTTGATCGAACTGCCTGACTATGGCGAGCGTAGACGGTGGAGGCCGAGAAGAGGCCCCGTCGCCGAACGACAGCAGGATAATGGACCTGATGGAAAGGATGATGACGCAGCAAGACCAGATATTTCGAGAGCTGGAGGAAAGGATCACCAGAGGTGGTACGAGGAACGAGACCGCCTCGTTCCTCGTACCACCTCTGGTGATCCTTTCCTCCAGCTCTCGAAACCTCTGGTCTTGATGCGTCATCATCCTTTCCATCAGGTCCATTATCCTGCTGTCGTTCGGCGACGGGGCCTCTTCTCGGCCTCCACCGTCTACGCTCGCAATAGTCAGGCAGTTCGATGGACCTGATGGAAAGGATGATGACGCAGCAAGAGCAGAGATTTCGAGAGCTGGAGGAAAGGATCACCAGAGGTGGTACGAGGAACGAAACCGCCTCCAACTCTGGTCTCGTTCCTCGTACCACTACTCAAAAAACAGAAAAGCAGCTACTACCAGAATAAGCCTATGCCCCGAACAGGCACATGAAACCGTCAATGCTGGTAGATCCAACATCCAACAAACACCCTCCCTGGCTCTTCACAGCACTGTCGGGCCAAGAATGGAGTACGAAAACCTTAATATCTTAAAACAACGACTTTACAGGAGGAAATCCGACCAACGGTCTAAAATCTCCCGCTGAAAAATAAACCCCACATAAATAGCAGTTGCTCTCTCTCATACAAGATCACAACGGCCGCGCTTATCATAATAAATATGTAAGACAAGGAACCAATGATGTCAGATATCACCCTACTTAGCCATGCCCCTCAAGGTAGCGTGGCTACCGAGATAACAACGTCTTTCTTGCAGGACTTTTAAACATGGAAATCGTCCAGTGCTAAACCTCAAAAACACCACATATACAGCAGATTCGCCAGGATCCCCCTGTTGACCCTAAAGTCAGCGCCAGAAAGCGATTTGGCGAGAGTATCTGCATGCTGTTTCTTTTAGACGGGACGTATTCGGCCGCAATTGCCTTCGACTATACCAATTCACGGACGAAGTGAACGCGCACGTCCATGTGCTTGGGCCTCGATGAGCTCAGAGGAATATCGGCTAGAGCGATAGTACCCTTGCTGTCTGCGAACGCTTTCATGCACGCGCCCGTAGGAGAAAGGTACGGTGAATGTCAGAACCCCCATCGCATAAAAAGGCCTATTTTTGTCCATTCCCTAGTGCGACGCACTCCACCTGGGGCGTCGAGATAGAAACGCTGTTCTGTGTGCTGCTCACCCAGGTACCGATACTCCTGACACCGACCGCCAACGGCTCAATGGAGCGAGGGAAATAATGCCAGTAGAGCGGCAACAAACGGCAAAACCGGTGGCGGTGAAGTCACCGCAGGAGTTGGGAAGGGGCCGAAATGTTGTCGGTGTAGACTGAGGGGCCACACGAGCGACACCTGCACGACCAAGCACTGCGGCAAGCGCGATGGTCGAGAGCACGACGCGAGCACCTGCCCTTCACAGGGCAACCAGGAGTCCGTGTTCGCGATGATGGTGTTGCCAGATCCAGGAAACGATGTCGTGAGGGAGGTAGCGTTCATGGCGATCGTGGATGAAAGCAAATCAATAGGTGACCTCGGTCTCGTTGGTGGTGTAGAGGGGATGGCACCCGAGGCTGGGCAAAGACACGGGTACGAGTCGTGGTGTTTCGAGGTGTTTCGCATGTGGCCAGAGGACCCACTATCGAAACACAACGACTCTTACTTGCACGCTTGCCCCAACCTGAAACGCCATCCCCTCTACACCGCCAACGAGAACGACATCCCCAACTGACTTGCTTTCCTCCACGATGGCCATGAACGCTGCCTCCCCCACGACATCCTCTCCTGGACCGTGATGGCAGCCTCCCTCACGACAGTAGTTCCTGGATCGTGAGGGAGGCAGCGTTTATGGCCATTGTGGAGGAAAACAAGTCAATCGGTGATGTCGGCCTCGTTGGTACTGTAGAGGGGATGGCACTTCAGGTTGGCCAATCGCTCGGGTACGAGTCGTGGTGTTTTGAGTTGTTTGGCATGTGGCCAGACGATCCACTATCGAAACACAACGACTCGTACTTGCACGCTTGCCCCAACCTGAAATGCCACCCCCTCTATGTACGCCACCAACGGGAGCGACGTCACCAATTGACTTCCTTCCCTCCACGATCGCCATGAACGCTGCCTCTCTCGCCACATCGTTTACTGGATCTGGCACCACCATCTAGAACACGGACTCCTGGTTACCCTGTGGATTGTAGTTGCTCGCGTCGTGTCCTCGATCACGCACTTGTCGCAGGGCTCTGTCGTGCAGGTGTCACTCGTGTGGCCGCCCAGTCTACACCGCCAGCATTTCTCCCCTTCCCGGGCTCCTGCGGAGACTTCACGATTACCGGTTTTCTAGTTTGTTGCCACCACTGGCGTTATCCCCCATCCCCCTTGGAGTCGTCGTCGTCGTGATTTTCTCCTTTTTCTCAGCTACCACGCCTGCGCCCACCGGCTCGTCCTCTCGCCCGCCGCCCCCACCACACCCATCATTTACTGGCGTAAGTGCATGAGCATTCGACGGGCTCTTCGTTTCGCCGTTCGATGAGCGAATCGTTTCGTTTTGCGCTCGAACAAGACTCCAGGGTCTCGCTCCTGTCGTGGTTCAACCCCCCTAGTAGATTCCGGACCTCGAGTTTGTACGCGTTTGGAGGCAGGTCAGCGATGTAGCAAGAGTAGATAATCTTTTTATCGACAGTCATACCAATGCACCCGCATTTCATCGGCCAAGTCCTCGATCTCGTACAGAGCTTCTACCTGGTCAGCATCTGCTGATGTTTTGAACGTGTGCAGCTTCCTCATGCTTCGAATTATGTTCTGGTTGGCACCAATCGTTGCCGGTTCGTACCATGGCTTTACCTCTTCCTAACAAGGTCGGGGTGATGTGATCCTATGGAATCTAGTCCTGTCACTTTTCGTCTGCAGAGCCTGAGCTAGAAAAACCCAGACTGCCATCCGTTGGTGATACTGAGTTTCAGTACCCCCTTGGGGCCATCAACGTGGTGTTATTATTTCCGTCAACCCCTGCATCGGGCCGGCTGTCGGTCGAGAACACACTCTGGAACCCATTGACTTTCGCGTAGACTTTTAATTCCTTCGCAAAACCCGGCAAGTCTTCCTCCTTTAAAAAAATGGGTCAGCCATCCTCCGCTGGTGATGGGCTTGGCCATAACCCCCAAACGGGTATCGATCGTCGTGCATGGACTCGCCAATGGGGCCTACGCCCCTCTCTTGTCGACTCCTGCCAAGTTGGTCCCGAGTGGGACCCAACTCGCCGGGAACAACTCCAAGGCTCTTGGTGCCCTCCGCGTGCTGGTGCAGCTGGGAGATTCGCGATGGTGGTGCTGCTTGTTCTTGCACCATAAATATCGTCTTCCACAGCACAGCGCTGTAACTTCTGCGCTTGCTCACTCGAATCCCTCTGCTTCCCCTGCCCAGCTCTGTTCTAAAGCCTGGACTTCGTCCCAACACTTCCACTATATGTAGTGCGCTCTGAGTTTCTTCCACGAGCTTGCTTGCCTCTCTCACCTTTTCCAGACTCAGCCGTAGTTCGGCCAAGCCTGTGCCCTGTTTTGCAACGAGATGTTTGAATTTTTTCATTTCCGCTTCAGCTCCTTTATTTGCCGAATTCGTGGGGATTGTTTAGGTACCAACACTCTAGAGTGTTCGTAGTCCCCCAGGCCAGCTACCCTCGACTGCCTTGCAGTCTATGGACAATGTGTTCAGATCGTCGCATTTTAACGGGTAGCTAACAGAGATCGAGAATGAGGTAGCACCAGAGCGCAGGACACGAGCTCGGGTACTCTAAAGTCAGAAAGGCAGTTACTACCATAGTAAGACTACACCCCGAACAGACACATGAAACCGTCAATACTAATATAAATCCAACAAACAAGTTATCTCGACAACGGAAAGAGTGCAGGCGCGGAGGGACGCGTCTATGGCCAGATCTCGACGATATCTTTCCAAATTCGCTATTTTCGCTGTGTACCATCGCCTGGGTTTGCATAAAGCCGACTCCGAAATATATCCCCGAGGGTGTGTTTTCTTACGTAATATACGTACGGTAGTCGCGTTAGTGAGTTAAAGAGTACAAACACATAATAAGGTATTCATGGTCAAATTCGTGGGGTAAAAGTCATCGCGGTGGTCTCACTGCTGTCTTGGCCGACGGACGCCCGCGGGCCTTGTTCCGCAGGTGACATGATAGCTCGTTTCTTGCAATTGTTTTATTCGCAGGTTGTCTGTGCCGTTTAGCTCCCACTCGTGATGTTTCGATCGCACGCTTATTTTTAGTTGCAACCGTTGTGCCCCTTCCAACTCCCCGCCACGCACACCCCCGCGCGGACTCACGGTTGCAGGTGTTCGAGCAGGATGCGCACGCATTCACACGGCGGCTGAATGGCATACTGGCCCCTGGTCCGGTGTGCTACGTCGCGAAGATCGACGCCTTTGTTGTCGGCAACAGCGAAATGGGCGTTGATTGCTACAAGTACCAGGTGATACAGCAAAGGGCGTGCAGTGTTACTGCTGTACGGCGGTGTTATCCGGGTTTGAGCGTGGTGGGTGGGGTTTAAAGGGCAACGCCGAGCCACACCTATGCAAGTGGCACGCCCACCCACCGAGAGCGACCTCTACATTTTGCGTGATACGCGCGCAGAAGAAAATTGCAACAGAGCAGTGCTGCAGTACACACAGCACTACGCGCTTTCGAGGAAGGCTACGTGCTGACGTAATTGCAATGCACTCGGGCACGTTACCGGATACAGGCACTCTCTACTTACCACGACACGACTACTGTAGTAATCGTGCGCGTACACTGCCGAGCGCACACTGAAGCAGCGCCATATCCTGGCCGCATGGGCATCGAGAAGATAGGCGTAGCCCCCACGTTGGTTGACTGTTTTACCCTTGTGCCGCAGCCCACTCTCGTTACGTAGCTATATGCAATAATCGTTTGCCCGTGGTGACGTGTTGCCGTTACAAACGTCCCTCCAAAAAAACCGCATTCCGTAAAAGGCGCTGGCCGCCAGCCAGGAGGACCGGGAGGAAGGCAAAAGTGAGGGAATATCTGGCGCTCGCGGGCTACAGGCCTACTGGTCGTGCCGGCTGGGAGAGCCCGCCCTGGACATTTTTGTCGCGAAATTCAGCCGCGCGCTGGGACCAGGCTGCGTGGACATCGTCGTCGTGGGAGAGCGTACGCTGTTCACCTTGCGCGAGCAGGGCACGGTTCTGCTGCAGAAGATACTCGGCTACCAACCGGCGTGCGCCTGCAAATATGTAGTCGTTGCCGCCCCGGGCGAGCATGGCGCCAGGTTGACCGGCACGACGGTGCACGAGATCGATGACGGGTTTGCCGCCATCGTCGAGGAGGAGAACATCATACTCGGTGCAGACACCGGCCAACTGCTTGTGTACAAAGTGAGGACTCACGGCTGACTGCTACTATCATTGCTGTCTGCATTTCAGTAGGGCGCGCTGTGATACGTACGTACGATAACTCGTGACATGCGTTTTGTTTTTACCGGTACGGTTGGGGGTCTTATGCGCCTGACGCTAGTTCACACCTTCAGAATCCCATAAGTGTGGAGAAGCACATTGATTGACGGCATGCTCTGACCAACCCATTGGGTCAGCAAAACAGTCAATGCCTTGAGCTGAAGCATGTGCTTCAAAGCTGTTCAGAGCCTCTCATCGTGATACCAAATACAATTTCGTGTGTTTCCCGTCAGCATTTACACACCATACACTTTTGGGACATTTGTGGGACTATCTAATCTAGTGATGGCGGTGGCGAAGCACGAAATTTAAATGATGATTTTGATGTGTAATCCAAGCGCGTGGAATCGTATATTTTGTCGGCCGGTCTCAGCATTCTCCCCGTAAAGTGTCGTCGTGCAAATGTCGCCTCAGCTGAAATGTGTTGCGCCTGATGACGTTTTTATCACACGAAGTAGATTGTGTGCCTCCCCCATTTTACGGCGATGGCTCTATCTTGCAACACTTGCCGTCCGACCTGCTGTACCTCTTCTCCCACCGTTCATTTTTGCCCCGCGGTGCTGTGCCGCAGGATCTCCAATTAGTCTGGCAGGCGACGTTGGACCGTCCCCCGGTGAACTTGACCGTGGCAAAGTTTGGCGAAATGCCGGGCATAGTTTGTACCTTGGACGACAGTGGAATCCTGAGCGCCTGGTATCAGGGCACTGACCCTCCCACGTCCGCCGTGTTGGCCGCGGAAACGAAGGAGATGGACTACGAGCAGATTAACCGCGAACACCGACAACTGCTGCAGGTTGGTGGAAGTTATAGATGCTGAAGCGATGCGAGTTGCGCATTCCTCATTTTGTGAGAAGTCAGGCCAGAAGGCCGGCGCTTTGTGTCATCTCTGGCGCAGCAAAACGTAAGAGGTGGGTTTGCTGCTGGCGGGTTTGGAGGTTTAGGTGCATGCAAAGTTGCTAGCGCCAGGACTACTACACGCCACAAAGCAGCGATAACGCCTAGCCGTCAAATCATGGGCCCATCAACTTATATTCACCACGCCGCACCGTAGCCAAAACGCTAGCTTTAGGTCAACTAATCCCCCCACTTTCGACGCTTACCTCTTCTTCGCACAAGGTAATTCGCCGAAGCCAAACCGGCTCCGCGCGGCCACCGGCCGGAAAGCTGAAACTGCAAGTGCAAATTCCGCGCTTTGTAGACGATGCGCTACCGCAAAAGAAGCAGCAACAGCAGCCGCGGCAGCCGCGGCAGGAGTACGGACGGGGGTTGGCTTGCGACGAAGACTCGCAAGACGCGCCACAGCCTGCCCCGAAAGGCAGCAGTGGCGGCCACGGCCAGCAGTTGTCTGGCTCCGTTAAATTAACCGTACGTTTTGTAATCACCTATTCCGGTGCGGGCGAGATTCGAGACGCAACGCTGAATATGTCCCTCCCGCCGGGCGTATCTGCGGAGCCATCATCGGCCTTGCTTCCGCCTCTCCAAGGGACTGGGGGCGGGGGCGGGGGAGGAGGTAGCACGAGCAATGGGCTTGGCGAGAGGGGGGCGGAGAACGAGCCGCTGGTGGTACCAGTGCTGATAACGGCGGAGCGAGGCACGGGGTTCTTACCTTCTTCCCTGGTCGGGAAAGCCTCGGTGGTGTACACTCGGTCGGGGACAAGCGATGGCGTAAGTGAGCCAATGTCTGCGCGGTGCGACGTACGGCTCCCGCTCGCCCTCGTCGCGAGGGTGGTGGAAACGACGAAAAGCGGGGCGCACAAGTTCACCTTCAGCACCAACCAGCCGCCCGTGCCGCTATCCACCTTGTTCGAGGACATGTCGTCCGCTGGGGCAGACGGCTTGTCATCGTCCGATCCCTCGTGGGGGGGGGAAGGACTCCACTCGAACGGAGCGAGAGGGGAACCGGCGGGGGTAGGGAGGGGTGGTGGTTTTGGGGGGGCTATCGGCGCTTCCGGGACTACGGACCTCATAGCTATCGACAGCACCGCGCTGTCGCTCCGCTACTGGACGGTTGGACCCGAAGCCAAAGCGACCAAGGACGTGAGCGTAGCAGTTTCGAAAAATTCGGGACGGTACCGGGTGCAGAGCGAATCCCTGCCGGCCGCATGTCTGATTGCGACCGAGGTGGTTAGGAGGCTCAAAGACTACTTCGGCGAGTCCGCGGAGCGAGATCGAAGCGAGGGGTCTTCGGCGAACGGGGGGAAGACACCGGAGGCCGAGGGTGAGTCGTTAAGCGTGGAAACCGGCGTGCGGAATTTTTCCGCTCACCACGACAATATCCAGAAATTTGTCTAATAAACGGGAGTTTTCGGTCTTTGTTCCACCAGGACGTTGCGTGCTTCCTCGGAAGGTGTCTTCAATGACTTTTGTCGGGGTCCCCAACAAGATTCGATTACCTTGGGGTTCACGGAATTCAACGCGGTATTTTGCGAAATATTTTTGGACCTTCTTGCACCCACCCGCCCGCAAGATCGCCAAATTACTATGGCTCCGCTTGGGGGACGTGCGATGCACGCGAAGCACGTGCGCACAAGCACGCTCTCTTGCATGTGTTTTCCGAGGCTCAAACACCCCCCCTTTCGAAACCCTCACTTTTAGCTACTATGTATCCGCTTCTTTTTTTTTCCACCGACGCAAATCGTGCACGCGCAGACAAGCGTCTCCAAATCGATTACACGGAAGCGCTTCCTCTGCGGGAGTTCTACGAAATCATCGACGAGCATTTCGAGCGGAGACAAGACCTCGATCGCTTGTCCGAGAGTCTGAATCGAGCAGCGCACCAATACAGGGTGGTCGAAAAGCGCCTCCTGTCGCGGTTCAGAGATCGCAACCCGTCCCCGCTCGACAACTTGGACGTGGTCTCCGAGGAGACTTATCTTCGTTTGGTTCAGCTAGGCGAGCAGGTGGAGAACGCCCAAAAGCGTCTGGACGTCAGCGCCAAGGATCTCGGGTGTGCGGCAGGGCTGGTGGCCCTGCTCGCACGGTATCGCTTTCAGCTTTCGTCGAAGGACCACACGCTCTTGCTCGCACACCTTTTCCCGAACGTAACCGACACGGACGATCAGGTGAGGCGGGCTTCGGACCATGAAAGAGCTGTCGTAGTTTTGTCCAAAAATTGAGCTTGTCTGTGCTCCGTAGAAAAGGCGCTAACGCCTTGCGCTTGGACACACGGTAACAGAGGTGGTTAGAGGGCTCGGTGCCCGTCCGAATGATATCTGTGATAAAAACCAATGTATGCCGTCGTCGAAAGGCAAAAATCCCCTTTGGACGGTGGTACATACCACGCTACATCGTTTTTGTGGCGGACGTCATAGTTGTGCCGCACCTTGAACAGAAGCAGGAGGATTGCGTGCAGTGGAACCCAGATTTTCTTGGCATCCCCTATCGCGCGCCAACGAGCTCCTTTCTTTTGGTACATAACAGAACGGTCGGTAATGTAACAGAGAGGTCCGTAATGTACCTGTTGGTTATATAGCATAGTCCACTGGCCTACTAAGTCACGGGACTATGCTATATAACCAACAAAATATATACTTCCGGCTGCGATACACATCTCGCCGTGCTGCATTGACCTCCGGGGCACTACCATAACCAACAGTACCTTCTGCATCTCCCCCCCCCCCCCCGTCAAGTCTTTCACCTAGCACGAAGGTTTGACATGAGTAGTCTACTTCCATATATACTTAGTATACGCCATCTGTGGCCTCCACACGTATTCTCCTTGCGACCCCTTTGCGTCGTGCCCCCCACCCCCCCCACCCCCCGGTTCCGGTCGGCACTCGCTGTTGTGCTTCTTTAGGGCTGGGAAGAAAGCGTCGACGCAGCGATGGTGCATCTCCTTCGCACCTCCCTCGCGAAGGTCGCGAAAGACTCGGCACCCGCGGGGTCGTTGGGACAGCCGCCCCTCGCGATGCCGGCGGACACGGTCAAGCTGAAGAAACACATCTCGATCGTGTGCGACCGGCTGAGTAAAGGAGCGAGGCTTGCGCTTCGACCCGCGGCGCCGCCGGGTAGCCCTCGATTGCCGCCGTCTACCACCGCTTCGTCGATGCCACCGTTATTTTCACCACATGCTTCGCCGAGAGGGGCGGGGAGGGGTTGAGAGGGAGCAGTGGCGGGTTATGTTTTTTCAGGGCGCTGACGCAATGGGCTGTTGATCAAAATGGGAGGAGGGGGGAATGAAAACGGGCGGCACTATCAGTTGTAGCATCTCGTTGACAGCCATTGGGTGCACCTCGTTGACAGTCATTTGGGTGTGCGATAGGTACTGCCGATATTGCGGTATTGATTGTGTTTTTCACACCCACCGGCCCTGGGCTCCGTGCTGCCAGCCCTTGCTGTCTGGCGAAATATATGTCTTGAGTGTTAAATCTTCCCACACTGTGTATGTCTAAAATCCGACTATTGTCTCATTTCATTCGGTACAGCAAGGGAGTATAGAGTCACGGCTGATCCGTAGGACATGTGCTAAGCTTTATGCCATGTCTCTGAAGGACGACTATCAGCCAGTGAAGCCCGCCCTGAAAGATTGTTGCATACATGCTGTTTACACAGCTTGTTTGTTAGTATCACCACTTGTAGTGATTGCTTGGGAGGGGAGAATCGCCGTGTCTGTATTGCTCTAAGCTCTTGGGGCTTGGGCTCTGTGAGAGTGAAATGTATTATTAATACCAAATGTATTTAACGGATAGTTCGCCTTTGCATTTTCGCAATGTTGCTGTAAACGGACCGTCGACCGAGTAGTACGTACCCGTACGCTACTCACTCCCAAAGTGTGCGCCTCGGCGGTTTTGTTGCCCTTATTTCTTTTCAGCCAGGACTATGTTAGTGCTGTTCGTTTCCGGCCACCGTTCGGTTGGTCTTTTGACGCTTGAAATATTACCAGGCATTCTAGAGATAATTTTCCCGGAGACATGGAAGAAAAACTACAAAACAAAACGTTTGGCGCTGCTTGATACTACGAGTACAGCTAGGTACGTAGCTTTTGTCTATATCGCGGAATGCCCCCGACTCGATCAGGTCGTGATTGGAGAGGTTCACTATACTTTGAGCATGTCGTCACTAGACGAGCTTGTACAAGAAGTATTACGGAGGAACCTACGGTAATAATAAGAAACAAATGTGGTGTGTACACATTAGGGGGGATGTATGATTTTTTGGGTCCATCGCGGGTTCTGATTACTGCAGCCTCCCGTAATAGCAGCGCACAGCATTATAGCAATGATAGTTGTATGTTATCATTTAATTTGCCCTTCCGACAATGTGCAGGGCATTATTCATTCAGAATGAAAATTCTATCCATTCAGAATGAAGAAGCTGACACTATTCGTCGTTTGGTGGGAGTACGTTACAGGGTCGTGGGTGTGGTGCTGTGCCCGCCCGCCGCCTCTCAGACCGGCGGCCTTTGATTTGTCACTCGGGATCGATTTGAACAATGCGACCGGCGACGATTGTGCCTATATGGCGTTCCATTGCATGCAGCAAAACGCCTGCGCTGTGACAGCGGGATAGGCCGTGTGGGGTCGGGATATACATAATATATCACTTGCTTGTAACGCCAAGTAACTGTAGAAACGCTTTTCTTGCACGATTGTGTGACCTATCAAATGCCATGAAGCCCTTGTCCGGCATGCTCATAAGCTATAGAAAACATATCGCATAACATACGCTATCCACGATATACGTTCCTCTCTGGGAATGCAAGCGCAACATTATGCATGACAAAAGCGGCCTTCAATTCTGCTCCAAGCTTTCGCACCCTCCTCCGTGCAAGTATACATGCAATCTACAATGTGCAAGTTGCCTCGGAATTGTTTAGCAACGTCGCCACGACCTCTTAGTTCCGGCACCACTTCAACGGCAACGGGGGTTGTGGGGCTCGTTGATAATACAGCACGGCCCAGATAAACGGCGACATCATTGTCAGGCAAAAAGCGTTAGGATGCTCAGGTCCGTCTCGTGGAACTCGCCTGCAGCCATTGGATCGGCGCAGTTGTCAGACTGGCTCCCAGTGAGGGGCACACGGTTCGGCTCCCCTGCTTACTGCTCACAGTTTTCGGACGTACCCGGTATCACTGTGAGCACCATAATGATAGTGTTGTGATTCGTGACTCGGCTCACATATATATATTACAGCCGATTTTCCTAATTGAGAATTGCCTTTCCGATGAGAATAAAACTCGAAAATATTGGTTTTTGAATTGTAAGAGATGTACTTCCCTATTACAGTCATTTTTTTCACTGCAAACTATTGTCAGTTGTAACACCCGTCGATGACAAAAAAAAAACGAAATCGGCATCGGCAGTCTCAAGATATCGAGGATCCCAGAAAATCTGTATTTATGGGCGAGGGACCTCGCTCATAAATACAATTTTCCTTAAATCCTTGATTTTTCGAGCCTGTCAAGGCCGATTTCAACTTTTTTTTCGTGGATCGATACCTACCATCGAGGAACATATTTTCTAGGTTAAATTTTGATCGTGAGCGAAATACACCTCTTAAACAATAACAAAGTACTAAACTAAAATCGATTTTCGTTCTCATCGGAAAGGCAATTCTCCATTAGGAAAATCGGCTGTTATATGATGACCTCGCGGCGGATCGCTAACGGCGCGAGCACTGTTTGACTCTGTCGAGCAGCACGCTTTGTTAGAAATAGCTCCAGCGTTTTGCCGTCACTAGTTCTACTCTTTCGGACGCGCATTTGGTTGTCGGGTCCGTTTCAAGAAGTCGCCGTCGGTGATTTTTAGTTCGGGCATGCAGCGCAGGTGTGATGGTTACAATCGCAAGCTTTGCTGTCAGCCGGATTGGACCTTTACAAATAGTCCCCAGCGGTTGACGCCTCCCTTCGTAGGACCGAAAACCCGGACGGTTCAGCCTCTCATCGCCAAGCTTCACAGTATACCATGTACGGACTTCCCCTTGGGCCCCCCCCCCCCCTTCGGGC